>ML802313.1:0-19262 GCA_009831015.1 Picea engelmannii
ACCTTGAATTTGTCACTTTAATTTATCATTTAAATAATATTAACCCATTTCTAGGTCACTTAACCTATTTTCCTTATTTTTAGGGTTAACCACTTTCCATATATATTCCTTCTTGATTTTGTCACCTTATTTTATCATTTCTTGATTTTTTCACTTCTCTTTATTATTTAAATAATCCACCTTGACTTTTTCACTTTACTTTATCATTTAAATAATGATTTCTTCTTTTAGGTCACTTTGACTTCTTTGACCTTGGGGGCTTCAAGCCTACATGTGGGGGTCCTTCATGTTTGTAAGGCCATAACTCTCAAAACATGAGGAGTTATGTGACATTCCACATACCACTAGAAATGACATGACAAGCACTATCCATCTAGGATAGTTTCACCAACAATTTCCTTGATCTTCATCTCGTTATTCCTCATACAAGCATGGGTCCTCCAACCATTCTTCTAGGATAACTCAATCTGTAAAGCGTCTTCCCATGAGGGTTTTCACAATAAAGGGACCACTTTGGAGTTCATCAGTTTTTGCACCTTATCAATCATGATAATACAATAATGAGTCATCTATACATTTTTCAGCAATGCATCATATACCAATGAAACCACATTGATCCATCTTCATCATGTATCAATGACAACTCATTGATCCATCTTCATCTATGCATTATCATCAAGGAAAATACATAATATATTTCATCAATCATCAATCAATCAATCCTTTGACATGAATCAATCACTTGACATCAATCAATCAAACCATTGGCATCAATGACAACATGATCGAACACAATCCTCCCCTCTTAGGAAGGAATGGTCTCCATTGCGTTGTGTTCCCGGGGAAGAGGGGAAAGAGTCTTCTAAATTTGAATCTTGGTGAGTGTTGAGGAAACAATATGCAATGATCTTACTCAAGCATTTTAAGATTCTCCTTGGATAAATAAAAATAGACGGGAATGTCACCCTATGTTTATAGCCCTAAAAAATAATATCCTAACTCACAAATATCGATTACAAGTTCTTAGGCTAGACTTTTTATAAATACAAGATTGTTGGACAATTCATTATTAATATGATTTTTTGAATATAAAAGTTGATGAAATAAAAGTAGAGATAGGAGTAAAGACACCAAGATGATAATTGAAACAGATGAGACATAAATAAATTCTTTATTTCTTTCCAATTCATCAAAGAGTCATTCTCTTTACAAAATTTCGTGAAGAAGTTTTGGACCAAAGTCAAACTTAGACGTCCCAGATGAAACATACAAAAGGACCTCTGACAGAAAATAAAAAATGAACTCTAAAAGTTGGATTAGCTTGCCACAGATTGTTTCCCACTCGACTCTGCACAATAGTCTTTGTCAGTCATGAAAACTAATTCAAAAACAAACAAGTCTACACAGACTGTCAAAGATAGACCAACACCTTTGAAAAAAAAGTGTTTGAATATTGTAATTCATCCCTGAATATTGATGTCAACAATAAGACCCTGCTATCATAAAAAAGAATTAGGCTTGTGATCAATTAAAGAATGAATGAAAAATGAACTATCTCAACATAAACTCAAAGATAAAACTTAGTATGCTTCTCCTTCTATGTCTCCTCTTGTTCCTCCATTTCCTTTTTCCTTTAAGAAAATTAGAATTGGTTGAAGTAGTTGAACCACCTCATTAGTTAAGTTAATTAAAAACTCAAACAACTTTTTAGTTAGGGGGAAAAGTAATAATCATAATAAAGGTTATAAATAAATAATAACTAATAGGTGGGACCCCTTGTGACTCCCTTTAGTTCTTAACAATCGTAACATAACTAGTTAATTAAACAAAACTCCCCTCCTTGTGACTCCCATCATCACATTCATATTTGAAAATTTATTTCATTGATATTTGAAATTATTTCCAAAATATATTACCAATATATCCAAAAGCATGATGTTTGAAAATCTGAAGTCAACTGTCCTCAACAATAAATAAATAAATAAAACTTAGAATCTATATTTTCCAGTCTTTGAAGCAATCTTTCCCTTGTTGTTGTTATCACCTTTTAATCCTTCAGAATTTGGTTTAAGCTGTGTGGAGCCTTTAGGTCTCATCTCATTGATCATATGAGAGCAATCGTCCCTCCAATGCATGTGGAAGGACACAGATTTATCAGAATCATTTGAAGGTGAGGAAGGGGCAGAAGTGTCTTTCTCTTTGATAGGGGCATGGTGGGCCTTGATTCCCGGCCTTTTGTTTGAAGAGCTCATTCTTGTATGCATAATGGATTATCAAATAGTCCCTTTAACAACCATACATGACAACTCTTTAAATATTTGAATTAGATTTTGGCTCAATGACATATCAAACTCATGCAATCCAATCCATACAAATTGTTTAACTATTGTCAATGAGCAAGGGGGTGCACAAAAGGTCCTGGGATATGCGAGGGGTTTGTATTAAGCGAAAAATGATAAAATGAGGGTGAAATAACATGGTTAATGCTCATAGACAACCCTCAATCAACTGCAATGTAAACCAAGGAACATGCCGCTGTAATCCATCCAAGAAACCATGATTTCAAACTGTTACAATACATAATTATTTTATCCATAATTAAATTTTAGGAGCAGGGAGTGAAAAATGGATATGGGAAGGCTAGGGGATTGTAATTAGAAAAAAGTGAAATAATGGTAGGGAGGAGAGAGGATACTGTTCATAAAATTAATTAATTAATCCAAAATCATTCTATATCAACAAAAAATATCCAACACCAACCAAATAATCATTGTGTTCAATTTAACAACAACTATGTATAACTGAATCAATTTTTTGTATTATTTTCGCATTGTTCGCAATTAAACCATTAAAATGGTGTCATCAAAACAGACAATATGCCTTCCACAACAACCTGTAATAGTTTTGTTTCTTCTCATTTGTTCCATTTAATATTTAAAACAATTTCTAAATGAACACACAATCACTTGTTCCAATCTGTTCCATCAAAACATCAACCCCTGTCCATGAATCATTTCTTCAAATCAAACACAGATACTAAAATCACACTTGATTCCATTCCTCAAGTTCATTTAATAATTAAGTTGTATTGAGATCATATTGTCATAGAATCTGTGTCCATTTCTGAAACAATGCATGATATCCATCATCCATACATAGTGGATAGTCAAAACACAATCCTCAATCTATCTTGATTTGCCATTTAAACACACAACAATCACCCTTTCAATTTATACGATGCTATAGGATACACAAAAAATTCAATCAACACAAGAGCATCTTTGTGACTGCACATCTTTAATTAATCTGAATATAAACATCAACGATGTTAAGATATCAATCTAATAAAGGGAGGAAGCGACAGTATGCCCAACCCCATTTCTCAAATCGATCAAATTGCAACAAACCATATTGTTTAAAAACCTATGACCATCTCTGATGGTGCGATCAAGTAATATCCAAATCATATACAGTGGATGGCCACACCACAACTATCATGATTGCAATACTCCCATTTGGTAATTTAAACACATAGTCACAACAATCATTAAATCAACCTAAGATGTTGTAGGAAGGCCACACCTATCCACGCGTTGTGCACCAAGCATTGTTGTGACTTAATCAATTTAAAACTAATGTTGGGTTAACAATTCAATAATCACAATGTAAAAGACAACGAATGTATATCCAATCCCATTTCCCCAATCAACCAATTAACCAAAACCACTATTGACATAATCAATAGAAATGATCCAACGATAGAACACTGTCAACAATGCACCAACAACTCATAACAATCAACATCATACCTGACCGCACATAATGGTTCCCTCTATCAAAAAATGGGCTTGAGAAGTCAAGGGTTTGCTCGGTGGACCAACATAGGGAGACTAGAGTCCCCCCCCTCCCCCCAACATTGAGTGAGAACCTCCAAGACCAACGATGCAGACATAGGGTATACCACCAATAAATTTGTAGACAGGGTGACAATTCCCATGATAGGAGAGACTATGAACAAAGGAGAAATACTTAATTTTAGTCCTGTAACAATACTTATAACACATAGGGTATAAACCTTGTGGTCTTCCTAATCAACTGAATAATGTTGAGATAAAACAGAACCGAGAAATAACAATCAAATTTAAGAAATCCATTTGGCATAACGACTATCATAACCCCCTACACAAACACCAGTAACATGAACGAACCCATACCGAAGTGAACGATACGCAGTGACACAAAGTGTTTCAAACCCAACAAACCCCAAAACATCTAACAACTGGGTATGGTGATAAGAAAGCGTGGAGACAACCAACCAATATGGACTGAATGAAAACCCTTCAACCAAGACCAATAAGGATGACAAAGAGCCTTCATGGATTCTAAACTCAGAATGATCAATGAAATTGTAACTTCAAACATTATTGGAATGAAACCACACCAACCATTCATTCCATAAAATATCACAAATTTACACAGTTTCTAGACTTAAGGAAATCACATACCAATACATCACTGAGCCAATATCTATTTCATAACCAGAGAAGGTTCATGGATGGTGAAAAGACATACATGTAACCACAAAAACCTTAAAACGCGAGCTTGGCTGAGAAGTTCTTCCTCTACTTGAAAATCAGAGCTTACCCACAACGAACCAATTGAACAATAGCCAGGGTGATATCCAATGAAGGGGTATGGAGTGACATGTATTAAATGCATGTTGCCTCCATCCTCCAGTCATTCAATTCCTTTGTACACACCAGCCCACCAATCCATTAATTCGTTCAATTAAACCATGCATCAAAACCAACATCCACTAATTTCCAAGAGTGCCACCCTATGTCACATTAACCACTTCCAACCATACTATAACACATATCACATAACATCCATATAACTCAATAAATCATATAGCCACTAACCCCATTAGCTAGGACTAACAATCATCCTTTTAATTCCAATGCATATAGTGTAGCATATTAGTATAGTCTAGTTTCTTCTTTTTGCACTTTGTTATATTTCTTTTATCTCTTTTCAACTGCTCTTATATATTATTACTAACATGTCTCTTATTTAGGTGTCATAGTAATGAATCCAAGAACAGATAGCAAGGGTAACAATGGATAAAGTAGGCCATCGTAACATGAAATCAGAGCCTACATAACATGCCTTATCCATCATTCATTTGTCGCAATTAGAACCAACACATAATAGAACTTATCCATTGCCAATAAAACCAAGATTTCATCAATCATGTAGAACTCTATAGCAATGTCGAACAACAACATAACATGAAATAAGAACAAGATATGATCTCCCAATGTACAAGGGGGTCCCACCTACTAGTATTGTATATCTTTTTAGCTTATAATAATAGGTTTTAGCAATACTTTGCGGGAAAAATCATCGTTGCGATTTTAATTGTCAATAAACTGGTGACTCCACAGGGAAATTTGTTTTAAACAGATTTATAGCTCAGAAATCATGGTTTCGCAGACCAAGAACAATAGGTCGAGAATATGTAAACATGAAAATTATGCAACAGGGGGAAGTGAGCGGATTTAATGGAAAAATGACCGAGAATTTGGGAATAACTTATGGAAAGTGTTAAGTATGAGGGGGTTTATCCCTGTATGCATAATCATTCAACCAGAATATGCTCTTCATGTCAAGGAGAAAATTTATGGATTTTCTCTTTTAAGTCTCAAATGGATGAAGAAATGGCAAGAAGAAGTAGGAGATAACAAATTTCTTTATAAGACAACAGTGAAAGAAGATAACAAATTCAAGTGTGCTTTAGGGAAACATTGTGAAAACTATGTAAGCTTGATTTTTATTTACCAACAACATCTTGCAGGAGTGACACTGTGGCAGAACTGATCCAACGTCTTATTTTGACCAAATCACCTAAAAGATGGTAAGCAACAAAATCATGACAGAAGTGGAATTGCAAAAATTAAACAACAACAATAAAATGACAAAAATGAAAAAGAAGCAAGAAAGTTTAAAAACAGAAAGCTGAAGTCAAACTTCTGTAAAGAAGAAAACAAAATAGTGAAAAACTTAAAGCAGAGCTAGACTACTAGTATACAGAAAAACTAAACAACATTAGAATATTTCACGTTGGTCCCATGTAATGTTTCAAGTGAGCATCGTTAGTGTTGTAGGAAAAATATTTCTCCTATAAATCCTTTAGAATGTAAGAGTTAGTATCCATGAAAAAAGAAATTTTGAATGAACCCATAAATAACAATTGGAACTCTGAGGTAATAATCATCCCTTTAACGTGTACAATCAGATCATCAAGATATACATGGATATTGATCAATTCATCCATAGTTAGCCGTATAAGTCTTCTAAGAGCAGTACTTTCATCAGGTATAAGTCATGGTACCCCAACTAGTGATAAGAGTGGTTATGTGAGCATCTGCCCCCTTTCCCTTGATTTTACTATAACCCAAAAAAATTTCAAGTAAGGGCCTCATCTGTGACCTTACAACCTACTGTAGAATCATTTTCATATTAAGAGGAGGAAAATGATTTCGCATAATAGTGTGACTGGAACTGAAAAAAATTAATGCAGGTTCTAACATGATCAGTGGTCTTCGGAACAGGTACCCAATTGGAAACCCATTCAGGGTAGACTAGAAAAATGATCCCAACCCTTAAGAAATTTTCCAACTCCCTTTCAAAAGTTTCTTTAAATGAAAACTTAATAGGTTTTATTTTCTGCCTAACTGGTTTCATGCCTTCCTTTATGGGGAAATCATTCTGAATAAGAACAGGATCAAAACCATGAAGATCCTCATAAGACCAAGCAAAAACATCTTGAAATCTACCAAGTAGCTTGGAAAACTTCATTTCTTCTTTATCAGAACATTGGACACTTATTTTAACATTCATTGGAGATTTGAGTGCCCCAATGTTCAAGGAGATGGTTTCACCCACCTTCCTTCTTGACTCTTCTTCTTTTCATTTCTCTTTATTTCCTGCATCACTCAATGAAAACGAACTTTCTAGAGGAGTTAGGCCCTTAGGAATCTTGTTGTCTTCTATGGATATAATTTCCTTAGGCTTAAAAGATTCATTTTGAATGAAAGAAAAAATTCTCTCGTCGTTAGGGACAACCTTCCAAGATTCTATATTGTCGGGGATGTGTGGATGATATAAAGATTGAAAGATACAATCAGGTCTGTGTGGCATAATTTTTCGATTAGGGGAGGCTACACGAAAAGATAACCGGTCGGAAATTGAGTTTAACTCCCTCTTAACACGAGTGATGTTGAAAGATAAAAGGTTCGAGATAATCTCCCAAACAATTTGGGGGTGTCATTTTATCAACTTGTTGCTAGGAGAGTAAATTTTACATAAAAGGTTCACAACAAGCTCAGAATCTCCAAAAACTGAAAGGTGACCACACAAAATATTATACGTGTTCCCAATACCTAATAATAAATCTTCAAATTCAGTGACATTGTTAGTGCAAGCAAACTCCAACCTGTAAGAAAAATTATGGATTTTTCCTACAAGGGAAATCAAGATAATGCCATCTCTGTTACCTTCATTAGAGCATGAACCATCAAAGTGCATGTGCCACATACCATCATCTAAATCAATTTCTTCCAAGGAAATTTTATCCTCCTCAGCAAAGATGGAATAAACTCCTAGGTCCTCTTCGATATAGTTTACGTTGGGCTATGGGACACTCTCTATGTAAGGTGATATCCTTCCCTCTCTAAGGACTATAATGTTTTTACTGTTCCGAGGAACGGATAAATGTGTTCCATCGAGTGAGAGGTATCCACCCGTTAAGGCTTGCCAATCTTTTCCCAAGATGATTGAGTAATTTCTTACTGGCATATCAATTACCTGAATACTAAGGGTTGTCCTTATTTCAGGGTGTACACACAAAAATAAGGTTACATATTTAATCTCACCTATGGTTGTTTTTTTCAGTCTATTATAGGAGAGAATGCTTCTAGCATTTTCATTTGTACAAGACAAGCCTAGCTCTTCCATAATAATCTTCAACATCACACTTGGTCCCGAACTGCCATCAATGAGGCAACAATGGGCGATATTATCCATAATATTTATAGAAATATAAAAAGGGGGATTTTTTACAGGGTATCTGAAGTTATGTACACCTACTTTATTTACAGACAAATCCTCTTCATTTACCTCTTCAAAAAGATTGGCTACAACAGAAGCTTTTCCCTCCATGAATTGCTTCAGATGCATCTGTTGTTCAGGGATGACAACCATGTCTAGAAGGGTTGCATCTACTTTGATGTTGGCCAATTGATTCAAGATATTGTACTTTGAAGAGGGAAGAGGGGAAGTGGTTCCTTGACTGTCAGGAACCTTAGGAACCTGAATAGTAGCAGTGGGTGAGGATGAGCTCGGGATGGAATAATTGTGGGGAGGATCAAATTTTCCCTTAAGAGTATAGGCTTTGTTCCTAGTATTGATGATCATGACCTCTTTTGGCTCTGCAAAATCTAGGACAACGATAGTAGTTTCTGGTATTTTACCAAATATCTTATCTCTGGCTCTCTTTCTTACCTCACATGTGGCTTCCTCATGGTGTTCCTTGCAGAAGTTACACCAACTTCGAGGCAATATAGCTTTAGGATGAAAATTATTTTCAATCGGGTTTCTAAAAGGGGGTGTAGAAGAGGATGAAACTCCAGGTGTGAGAGGTGAGACATTCCCCTTTCACTCAAACGCTATCATACGATTATTCATTTCTTGTACTAGTTGTAAGAGGGAGGATATGTTTGTCTGTATAACTGATTCTCCCTCAGGAAGACATGTTCTTTCAAGATGTTCTTAATACTCTAAACAAGTATGCAGAGCGGAACCAAGATTATCAATGGACTTTTACTCAAGCCTATGATGGTATGGGTAAGGTAATGCATTATAGTAATGCATGAAAGTGGCTTGTTTCTAAGGTCGAATGAGTTCAGGGATCTGATTGTATAACTTAGTGAAACACAAGTTGAAGGACTTGATGGTTTCACCATCCTTATAGGCAATGTTATTGTATTCCTGTAACTTATCAGTTGGGCTTTTAGATTGCCCATAAGTGGATCTGAACTAGTAGATTAACTCCTCCCAAGTAGACAAAATCTTAGGAGGAAGGTCAAATAAATCGGTCGCATCCTTTCCCTCTAAGGAATTGACGAATAAGCGCATGCAAGTATCATTGTCATCAGCTCCTATGTTGTGAAAAGCATTATAAAATTCAACCAGGTGTTCATTTGTAGTGACAATGTTATTTCCCGAAAACCTAGGCATATTTTATTTAAATTTAGGAAGTGGAAGAGTAGCAGGTGCTAGGTTAAGAGGAGAGGAAACATTCCATGGTGTGGTTGTGGCATTTTCTTCAACCTGAAAAATCCCATACTTTTTAATGACTTTGGTGGGATTTTTGGTAGATTGGACATGGATATGGTGGCTATATAAGCTACCAATCACTGATGAAGATGAATACTAAGAGGAGGAAGCACTTCCAGTGCCACCAGAGCCACCACGAGATGCCATCTTGTGGATGATAGGTGAAGGATAAAAAAACAAACTTGAAGAATCAGACATAATTCTCCTTACATCACTTTGTTGGGTAGATAACACAACGTTCCTTCTTCCTATTTCAGCAATAGGATTAATTTTAGGTGATAAACCTCTTCTTCTTCTAGAAACATGAGAGTCTAAGGACATGAAAGAAAGGCCAAAACTGAAGAAACAAGAAGGTTACTGCTGATTTCTAGGCTATCTACATCTAGCTTCCAATCATTCTTGAGAACTAATATCTTGTTCAATTGATGCCCATGAATAATTAATCTCAACGCGAGTATTGGAAGTGTCTAAAATGGTGTTAAACAAGTTCAAAGCAATGTTGGTATGATCTTGAAGACCGAGCTCAATATTGGGCTACCTTGCAACATGCACAGTCATTAAGAAATAAAATAGTCAAAGAATAAATATATAAAAAAAAGATGTATTTGATGATAATCGAGTATAAAAATTAACCAGAGAGATATTGAGGATCTCCCCAGTATGATCACCAAATAAATGTTGAGGAAAATATATGCAATGATCTAACTCAAGCAATTTCAGATTTTTCTTGGCTAAAGAAAAGTAGACGGGAATGTCACCCTATGTTTATATCCCTCAAAAATAATATCCTAACTCACAAGTATTGATTACAAGTGCTTAGGCTAGTCTTTTTATAAATACAAGCTTGTTGGAAAATTCATTATTAATATGATTTTCTGAATATAACAGTTGCTAAAATAAATGTAGAGATAGAAGTAAAGACACCAAGATGATAATCAAGACAGATGAGACATAAAGCAATCCCTTATTTTATTCCAATTCATCAAAGAGTCATTCTCTTTACAAAATTTCGTGAAGAAGTTTTGGACCAAAGTCAAACTTAGATGTCCCTGATGAAACATACAAAAGGACCTCTAACAGAAAATCAAAACTGAACTCTAAAAGATGGATCAACTTTCCACAGATTGTTGTCCACTCGACTCTGCACAATATCCTTTGTCAGTCATGAAAACTAATTCACAAACATACAAGTCTACACAGACTATGAAAGATAGATCAACACCTCTGAAAAACAAGTGTCTGAATGATGTAATTCAACCCTGAATATTGTTGTCTACAATAAGACCCTGTTATCATAAAAAATAATTAGGCTTGTGATCAATTAAGGAATGAATGAAAACTGAACTATCTCAACATAAAATCAAAGAGAAAACCTTAGTATGCTTCTCCTTATATGCCTCCTCTTGTTCCTCCCTTTCCTTTTTCCTTTAAGCAAATTAGAACTAGTTGAAGTAGTTGAACCACCTCATTAGTAGGTGGGACCCCTTGTGACCCCTTTTAGTTCTTAACAATCATAACATAAATAGTTAATTAAACAAAACGCCCCTCCTTGTGACTCCCATCATCACATTCATATTTGACAATTTATCTCAGTGATATTTGAAATTATTTCCAAAATATATTACCAATATATCAAAAAGAATGTTGTCCAAAAATATGAAGTTAACTATCCTCAACAATAAATAAATAAATAAAACTCAGAATCCATATTTTCCAGTCTATGAAGCAATCTTTCCCTTATTGTTGCTATCACCTTTTAATCCTTCTGAATTTTCTTTAAGTTGTGTGTATCCTTTAGGTCTCATCTCATTCATCATATGAGAGCAATCGTCCCTCCAATGCATGTGGAAGGACACAAATTTATCAGAATCATTTGAACGTGAGGAAGGGGAAGAAGTGGCTTTATCTTTGATAGGGGCATGGAGGGCCTCAGTTCTTAGCCTTTTGTTTGAAGAGCTTATTCATGTATGCATAATGGATTAGGAAATAGTCCCTTTAACAACCATACATGACAACTCTTTAAAGATATGAAGTATATTTTGGCTCAACGACATATCATACTCATGCAATCCAATCCATACAAATTATTTAACTGTTGTCAATGAGCAGGGGTGAACAAAAGGTCCTGGGATATGCAAAGGGTTTGTATTGAGCAAAAAATGATAAAATGAGGGGGAAAAAAAGCATGGTTACTGCTCACAGACAATCGACAATCAACTGCAATGTAAACCAAAGGAACATGTTGCTGTAATCCATCCAAGAAAATGTGATTTCAAACTATTACAATACAAAATTCTCTTATCTGTAATTAAATTTTAGGAACATGGAGTGAAAAATGGATATGGGAAGGCGAGGGGATTGTAATTAGTGAATAGTGAAATAATGGTAGGGAGGAGAGTGGATATTGTTCATAAAATTAATTAAGTAATCCAAAATCATTATATATCAATGCAAAAGGTCCAACACCAACAAAATAATCATTGTTTTCAATTTAACAACCACTGTGTATAACTCAATCAATTTTGTGTATTATTTGCTCATTGTTCGCAATTAAACCATTAACACGGTTTCATCACAACATACAATATTCCTTCCTCAGCAACCTGTAAGAGTTATGTTTCTTCTCAATTGTTCCAGTTAATATTTAAAAAAATTTCTAAATGAACACACAATCACTTGTTCCAATCTATTCCATCAAAACATCAACCCTTGTCCATGAATCATTTATTCAAATCAAACATAGATACTAAAATTACACCCGATTCCATTCCTCAAGTTCATTTAATAATTAAGTTGTAATGAGATCATATTGTCACAGAATCCATGTCCATTTCTGAAACAATGCATGATATCCATCATCCATACATAGTGGACAATCAAAACACAATCTTCAATCTATCCCGACTTGCCATTTAAATGCACAACAATCACCCTTTCAATTTATACGAAGCTATAGGATACACAGACCATTCAACGAACACAAGAGCATCTCTTTGACTGTACATTTTTAATTAATCTGAATATAAACATCAACGACGTTGAGCTGTCAATCTAATAAAGGGAGACAACGACAATATGCCCAACCCCATTTCTCAAATCGATCAAATTGCAACAAGCCATATTGTTTAAAAACCCGTGACCATCTTTGATGGTGTGATAAAGTAATATCCAAATAATATAGAGTGGATAGCCATGCCATAACTATCGTGATTGCAAGAATCCCATTCGGTAATTTAAACACACCCACAACAATAATTAGTTCAACCTAACATGTTGTAGGAAGGCCACACCTATCCATGCATCACACACCAAGCATTGTTGTGACTTAATCAATTTAAAACTAATGCTGGGTTAACAATTCAATAATCACAATGTAAAAGACAACGATGATATATCCAATCCCATTTCCCCAATCAACTAATTAACCAAAACCACTATCGACATAATCAACAGAATCGAGCCAACAATAGAACATTGTCAATGATGCACCACCAACTCATAACAATCAACAACATACCCGACTAGACATAATGGTTCCCTCTATAAAAAATTGGGCTTGAGAATTCAATGGTTTTCTCTGTGGACCAACACAAGGATACTAGAGTCTCCCCCCCCAACATCGGTTGAGAACCTCCGAGACCAATGGTGCACACACATGGTATAACACCAATAACTTTGTAGACATGGTGACATTTCCCGTGATAGGAGAGACTATGAACAAAGGAGAAAGGCTTCATTTTGGTCCTGTAACAATACTTAGGACATGCAGGGTATAACCCTCGTGGTATTCCCAATCAACTGAAGAATGTTGAGATAAAACAAAGCCAAGAAATAGAAATCAAATTTAAGCAAGCCCTTTGGCATAATGACCATCGTAACCCCCTGCGCAAACACCAGTAACATTAATGAACCCATACCCAAGTGAACAATACATAGTGACACAAAGTGTTTCAAACCCAACAAACCCCATAACAACCAATAACTAGGTATGGTGATAAGAAAGCGTGGAGACAACCAACCAATCTGGACTAAATTAAAACCCTTCAACCAAGACCAATAAGGATGACAGAGAGCCTTCATGGCTTCTAAACTCAGAATGATCAATGAAACTGTAACTTCAAACATTATTGGAATGAAACCACACCAACCATTCATTCCAAAAAATATCACAAATTTACATAGTTGCCAGACTTAAGGAAAGCACAGACCCATACATCACCGAGCCAATATCTATTTCATAACCAGAGCAAGTTCATGGATGGTGAAAAGACATACCTGTAACCAAAAAAACCTTAAAATGCGAGCTTGGCTGAGCAATTCTTCCTCTACTTGAAAATCACAACTTACCCACAACGAATCAATTGAACAATGGCCAAGGTGATGACCAACGAAGGGGTATGGAGTGACTTGCAGTAAATGCACATCGCCTCCATCCTCCAGTCATTCAATTCCTTAGTACACACCAACCCACTAATGCATTAATTCATTCAATTAAACCATGCATCAAAACCAACATCCACTAATTTCCAAAAGCGCCACCCTATGTCACATTAATCACTTCCAACCATACTATAACACATATCACATACTATCCATATAACTCAATAAATCGTATAGCCACTAACCCCGTTAGATAGGACTAACACTCATCCTTTTAATTCCAATGCATATAGTGTAGCATATTAGTATAGTCTAGTTTCTCCTTTTTGCACTTTGTTATATTTATTTTATCTCTTTTCAACTGCTATTATATATTATTACTAACATGTCTCTTATGCAGGTGTCATAGTAATGAATCCAAAAATAAATAGCAAGGGTAACAATGGATAACATAGGCCATCGTAACATGAAATTAGAGCCTACATAACATGCCTTATCCATCATTCATTTGTCACAATTAGAACCAACACATAATAGTCCTTATCCATCGCCAACAAAACCAATATTTCATCAATCATGTAGAACTCTGTAGCAGTGTCGAACAACAACATAACATGAAATAAGAACTAGATCTGATCTCCTAATCTACAAGGGGGTCCCACCTACTAGTATTATATATTTTGTTAGCTTATAATAATAGGCTTTAGCAATACTTTGTGAAAAAAATCCTCGTTGCGATTTTAATTGTCAACAATGAGCTACCTGTCTTGTTGGAGAAGTTACATTTCTTAGTTTGTGGAAGGATGTCACTAACCTGTTGTTGGAGGGGTTGAATATGTTTCACCAACTTGTTCTCTTTGGGATTGACAGGGAATTATGTAGGCACCATTGTAGGTAAAGAAAGAATATATTCTTTCTCTTCTGCAATCTACTTCTTCTTGATAGAAGGTGATGAGGTGTAGTGGTTGTAGTGGGTTTTTTTGCATCCTTTGAACAGACTCTGAAGAGGGTGAATTTTGAAATATGAGAGATTACCTTGCGACACTGTTTTGGTGGAACAATATTTGGAACTACCTTTGGTATCCTGTAGAGTTGACCCCCCAAAGTAATAAATAAACTATGGGGTCGAGACTCATAAACAACATGGCGTTTACACATATATGGTTGGCCCAAAAAAAAATCACAGACATCAAGAGGGATAACATCGCACACTACCTCATCCTTGAAGGGTTGTATGCCATAGGACATGAAACATTGTTGGCTGGCACGAAGATCTTGTCCCCAGTGAAGCCACCTGATGTTGTATGGTTGCGGGTGTGGTGTTGTCGACAACCCCAACTTTTTGATGACCTCATCAGATATGAGGTTCTTCTAGCTTCTGCTATCAACAATGAAATGCAACGGGTTCCCCTTCACCCACATCTATGAATGGAAGAGTCGCTCCCCCTCTTCAGGATCTACTGGTTCTTCTGGTTGAATTGTTGTGATCGCGACAATAGCAATGGGGTCTGCATCGATGATCTATCTATTTTCAATATTTTCTAGATCAGATTCTGAATTAGGGTTTGGATCATTGTCTTTGACCTTGTCCACCAATGAATGTTTCGAGTGACATTCATCAGTGTTGTACCAGGGTATTTTGTGGAAGTTGCACCACTTCCTAGTGTCATTCTTAGTATTTACTTTACCCTTATTTTCTTGTGTCTTGGACTAGTTATCGGGAGGCTGTTGGTTAGGGTTTTCGTTACCATGCTTTGGTTTTTGCGGATTTGCAGACCCAAACTCCCATTTGTTCTGGTGCCTAAATTTCTTCTCGGTTTTGACAACATATCGATAGGAAACTCCTAATGATGAGATGTTTAGGAAATCCATTTCGGTTTGGATGTACCCATGCAGAGCCCCGCGGTATTTTAGAACCAGATGCCACTTAGAGTCTTTGATACCCAACTTGGTGTGCAAGGTACATAAAGTATTTGTGAACTCCGACACTGTTTGGCTCTTCTCCTGTTTCAGTGTGGTCCATCTCATGCACTGGTCTTCATAGTCATCAACATGGTAGTATTGTTCCTTGACAGTATCCACAAAAAAATCCCATGTGGCTTCGACCCCATATATTCCAAATTCCTCTGTGGAACATTTCTCCCAGTAAGTTTCCCACCAATGTTTGACATGGGGGAGATCCTTGAGGAGTGTGAAGGGGATATTTTCCCTATCGAAAAAATTGTGAACAAAGAAATAACCTTCTAGAAGATTTAACCATTTTTTTAAGGCATTCACATCTATCTGACGTTCAAATATGGGAATATCAAAATTAACTTGTACCTTGAGGGAGAGGTTCCTCCAAAGTGGCCTCTTGATGAATATTCACTTGTAACTATCGGAAAGTGTTGAAGGATGTGGGAAAAGTTATCCATTACTTCGTCTCTCTGTCACGCGAAAGCTTGCTCAAGCAACAAGTTAATAGAATCTTTTTCTCCGTTGTTTTTCTTTTCTACCTCCATAGAGGGTTTCTTGGACGTGAAAGAGAGATTGTCCTCAAGAGAGGCAAGTTCAAGACCCAACTTGCTATACTCGGACCTCGTCGGGTACATGCACTGAAAAATGATCAAGAACATCCTTCTCTGATACCACTGATCCAGATTATTTTCAAAATGAAATGAAAGCAGAGATATTATAATGAAATACACATAAACATTTCCAGAAACAGATAAATACAACTATAAATGATTTCTATTAATGAAAGAAATGTACATATATTGTAAAATACAGAGTGAAAAACTCGCTAGAATGGTGGCAACTTTATCTCTGAGAAGATATGTGACTGTTATGCTCATTCTCAAGAAGATGAGTACAATGAGGCTTTGAAGGAATTTTTATGATAAACATGAATACCAAAACCCTAGACATCCAAAAACCCTAACCCTAGGAGATGAAGTGCCAAAAGTCATGTGGGTCCTGTTGGGGTAAGTTAGTACATTAACTTCCCAGGGTCGTAAATTTTGCATACAATCTCCATTTTAGGTGTTTGATAGCCTGTTTGAAAGGTATTTTTGAGAAATACACATTATTCCATCAAACTTTGATTTCATCTATATTTTGACTATGGAAAGCCAAGAAAATATTATTTAGGGTCCCAAAATGGCCCTGGAAATACAGAAAGATGCACTGACACAAAAACTTCCAAAATAAGCCAGTTGGAATAGGTGGGCAACCACCAATATCCACCTGGATGTTGTGTAGGGATTCAAGATAGCTTTGTAAGTGCAAAGCCTACAATTACAAAGAAATTTCCCCATTACAAAGAAATGTGTTGAACTGAAAACTGTCAAGATGAACCAATTGGGAGTTGGAACAGGTGGGTGGCCACCAATATCCACCTGGATCAAGGATAGTTGTCACAATATTCAAGGGTCCTTAGAAGCATATAGGAGGGATGTATTATGGAGGAAATCATGGATGAATATAATCAAGAAGTGTATGCTTGGTATTATTTTGAGGCCAATTGTGATGATTTATATATGGATAGTTGTCATTTTTGGTATGACAACCACTTCCATTGTCTATTTTATGATTCTACTCCACCTCATGTAGAGTCCATTCCGGAGATTACACAAGATAATTCTCTACATATTATTCTTCAGCAATAGTAGATGAATGTTTTGTCATTTCTACATATTTCGACCCACGTGACCAGTGTAGATATTGGGAGCATCATTTTCAACTGGTTCTTGAGTTCTGATATCTTGAACATGGAGTTCATATGAGCACTTGGACATGGGACCTAGGTTTATATTGGTGGTTGGACTAATTGAACATGGTGGTTTTCATTTCTACATGGGTCCCTATTTCTCAGGTCTACTTTAACATTATGGTCCACAATTATCCATGGGGCCTCGGTATATGGTTGTACACCCTCATAACAAGCATGGAGGACAACACTTTTGTTGGTTGTGGAGCTCGATTATCTTCCTAATTCAGAGGTCTTTTACTTTCAGCCGTGTTTATACCCCATGAAGTATTTACACCCTAGAAGTATGTACACTCCTCCACACGGGGGAGTGCAGAGGGGGGGTACCCCCTCTGAGGGGTCCGGGGGGGCTATCCCCCCGGCTAGGGGGTCTGGGGGCAAGTGGGACCCCAGCGGGGGTTTGGGGGAAAATCCCCTGAAGGAAAAATTGCCTCGTAAATGTATATTGTAATTTCATTGTAAATTTGGACCATTCATTATAAGGTCGCAGATCTAACAATAGAGATTATGTTAGGGTTTTTTGACCTAGAAGGCAACCCTCTTTTATTAGGGAAATGTATTGCGGCTATGGTTGATGGCGAATATTGTATTCTGAGAGAGGAGATTGTGAGAGAAAGAAAAGGAAGTTATAGCGGGTTTTGTTGTAGGTTGTATCCCTTCATTTGCTGGATAATAATAAAGGAAGGACCTGGCAATTTCTCTGGTGGACATAGCCCACACTGGGTGAACCATGTAAATCCGTGTCTCTCTTGTATTGTGTATCTTTTGTGTTTTGTTTTCGCATTTGTTTTGTTTTATTGCTCGACGGTCCTGTTTTTTTAACAACTGGTATCAGAGCGAAAGGTAACTCGTAGGAAAAGAGGGTTCCTGGTTCGAGTGGGAGCAATGTTGGAAGATGGAAAGTTTAGGGTCGAGAAATTTAATCGGTAAAACTACCAGTTATGGAAGATGTAGATGGAAGATTATTTATATCATAAGGATCTATTCCTACCATTGGGTGGAGTAGCAAAGAAGATGACGGCCATGAAGGACGAAGAAAGGGAGATTCTTGACAGAAAGGCTCTAGGAATGATACGTCTGATCCTGGCAGCATCGGTGGATTTCAATATTTCCAAAGAAAAGACAACGAAGGGTTTGATGGACACATTGGATAAATTGTATGAAAAACCCTCAGCGTCCAATAAGGTATTTCTAATGAAGAGATTATTTAATATGAAGATGTCAGAAGGTGGGTTTGTTGCAGATCATTTAAATGAATTTAATATGGTTACTAATCAACTAAGTTCTGTAAAAGTGGACTTTGATGATGAGTTCAGGGATCTTCTAATCTTGTGCTCATTGCCAAAAAGCTGGAACAACTTGGTCATGGTTGTAAGTAACTCTGTCTCTGGTTCAAATACTTTAAAATTTGATGATGTTGTTGGTGTTATCCTTAGTGAGGAAATGCAACAGAAAAGAACAGGTGAGACATCAGGTAATGCGTTGAACATGGAGAACAGGGGAAGACAAAAGGATAGAGGAAAGGGATTAGGGAACCGTGAAAATTCTAGGAAGGGAAGATCCAAATCCAGACTTGGAAAGATAGAGTGTTGGAATTGTGGGAAGAAAGGACATCTAAAGAAAGACTGCAGAGCTCCAAAGAAACAAAGAGATGGACAACGGGAGAGAAATCAGGAAGCAAATGTAACAGGTGATGTGTTACAAGATGCTTTGATTCTTTCTATAGATAATATTT
>ML802313.1:47788-64764 GCA_009831015.1 Picea engelmannii
TCTCAAATATTAATGATTACATATATTAATTATTAATGAAAATTTAGTTATACTACATCCTCTTTATCCAAGATATATTGTCATCACTATTTAGGAGATTGGATGATTGCATTGGGCTCTTAATCATATCCATAATTAGTGTTTATGGCATATTTGAGGGATTTAAAGTAGTAGGTGATCAATTCTTCATGTTGCAAAATAATGATTAAAAAAAACACTCTAATTTGTTTATCGAGATCTCTAAGGGATGATGTAAATTAGTTCATAGGTCTAGGACTAGTGTGGATCATATTTTATGCTTCAATGCTTCAAATTCTTCTTGTTGCATTATATCCCATTGGAATGAGATCTTCTTTTCATTATCATGCAAGAGTGGTGAAGATGTGTGACATGAAAAACTCCAAACAAAAATATTTTCAGTACAAGGAAATAGACTTTTAGTAGAGGTTTTTAGTGTGAATGTATGGGACAGATTCTATTGGAACCAAAGGTATTTGTGATTTTTTTAGCTAATGTCTTTGTAGATGTTTTAGCAAAGATTTATCGACAGATTTTTCATATGTTTTGGTGAACAAGCAAAGGTTTTTGCAGAGAATTTTGTCAATAAGAGAATATGAATGAGGATCATTGATGCATCGATGATATGGGAGAACCTCGATCAATAGCGGACTTGGTACTATGGTTCTCTAAAGTATATATGAAGAACCAATGCTCCAACACTGAAATGGAGCACTAATTTTCCAAGGCCAAGTGGAGCCATAGTGATCTAAGATCAGAGTGAATCCCCAACAAAAACCACTTATTGTATAGAATTCCAAATAAGTAATCAATGTTAGAAAAATAGACCCAAAGCATCAATTCTCCAAAATGGACACAAAGCACTAGATAAAGATATCAAATATTGTATATGAAATAATTAAAAAATTATTAATCTACTATCAAAGAATTGTTAACTCAATGAAATTGGGTAGGTTAGTCTAATAAAAAAAGACATGAACCTTCTCTAGATGTATATGCACACTTTTCTCATTGGTAATGAAGACAAGGTACCAAATATGTTTCATTAAAATGTCACATTTTCTCCAAGTTGGTAAAAGGCTTGTTCATTAGATTTATTGATAAAACACTACTACAATACCATTCTCTAGCCTCATCCTTAGCATCATCATCTAGTGCATGTTTTGGGAAAAATGTTAATTTTGAATGATGAAAAACATGATGCATGTGGGCAATGTGAGTTGCATCATGCTTGCATCAATACAACACATCTTTTCAATGCACATTCTATATGATGTCATCTTAGCGATGAAATCTGTGGCACAATTTGTTTTTTACATCAATTATGTGATGTTTGGCGTCAAATATTCTTGAAAAAAACAGCTTTTAGAATCCTTTTTTCACCGCACATGTGTTTGTTGTATCAAATTAGTGCCATTGTGCATCAATTTAGCTGTTGATATTGTAGAATGTGTGGTGTAATTATATCATATTAGAGTAAAAAACTTTAACGTTTATGACTTTTTAGCACAATATTTGCATATGGTTAGCATCATGTTACATAAGCATTATCTCATGTGAGCATCATATTTGTGTCATTCTAGCATCAAATATGAAACATTTGTGTCATGTTAGTATCATAATAGAGCCATATTTCATCAATATTGTGTTGAAGTAGCATCATGCCATGTCAAAATTTGCATCATTTGCATCAAACATGCATCTTATTCAATAAAATGGTGTCATATTAACACCAAATTTGTGTTATGTTAGCATCAAAATTGTGTTATTTTAGTATCAAAATTATTGCATTTAATTATTATTTTTTATTAATTTAATTATAATTCGTAACTTAACTATTTGAATTAATTAATTATTTTCATTATTGTTAATTAGTTATTTTATTATTATTAATTTTTAATTACTATTATTAATTTAATTACGTTTAATTATTTTTATTAATTTAATTATTATTGATTTGCATCATGTTTGTGTCAATACAACATCATATTTTTCGACACACTTTGTATGTTGTCACATTGGTAAAGAAATTTGCAACAAAGAAGGTTCTTCTAGATCATGCATTGTTTTGCATAAAATATTCTTGGAAAAAACACCACACAAATGCTTGTTGCATCAAAATAAGATTGTTGTGCATCAATTTGGGTGTCCACATTATAGAATGGGTGTACTTGTAATGTACTCGAGCTAAAGAGAATATGTTTATGTCCTTTTAGTGCCACATTTGCATCTTATTAGTGTTATATTACATAACTACTTTGTCATGTGAGCATAATGTTCCAATTAATATGGAATTTTTGTGTCTTTTTGACATCATCATAAAGTCATATTTAATTAAAATTGTGTTAAAGTAGCATCACTTTGCATCAAAATTTGTGTCATGGTGTGCCAAACATGCATTGTATTCAATCAACTTACATGCCAAATTTATGTCATGCTAAGTCAAAATTATGTCATTATAACATATAAATTATTATATTTAATTTTATTTATTTATTATTATTATTATTATTGATTTTTTCCCTCTAAAAAATTGTAACTTCTCATTAACTAAAATAAAATTTACATAATGTAGATTAATCAAGAGCATTTTGAATCAAGTCCATAAAGGATTATAAAAATGATTATCATCAAACGAAAAAAAAATTATTGAGGAATTTTTCCTCGATCCAAACTTTTTTCCCCTTCTTTTTATTAACTACTATCTAAACCTCTGTAGGTATACCCTCATTGGATATTTGTTATCAACACACTAGAAAAACACATGCTCCTTATATGAATTGGAAGACTCAAATTCATGAGATATTTTCCTTCCTCTAGTTGGATATTCATTTACAACAATCCTTATCATTAGAGGATTCCCTTAATCTATTACTTCATCTTTAATATCCATAAATTTTCATTATATTTTCCTGATCTTTTTAAACCTCTTATGTGGCCAAGACTTATGCTTTTGAATCACCTTCGTATTTTGAATCTTGAGGCACATATGGCTACCCGCCTTTAGGTTTGGAAGGATGACAATTTTTCCTTTTGGAGTGACATCTATATTGTGGATAAGAATCCTAAAAGAGACCAATTTGTTGGTATATTTGAAAATAAATAGCATTTCTCTCATAATACAATATCTAAGTCCACTATGAAACACCCCGTATTAATTTTATATTATATAAAATTATTTTAATAAGGTCAATATCCACACATACATAGGCGTAAGTGAACAACTCCATATCCACATATTGATAATCTACTTTTAAAAATATTCCCAACATGATCCCATTATCAATAAATAATGAAGGATGCCAAAAATGAAGGGGTAAATTAGGGAGGTGAACCAAGACTAACATTTTGGAAACCACCAATGTGTCTATATAAAAATCAAGAAACCATGGGGTTGCAAAGATCCATACTCTTCCCCAAAGTCGCCACCCCCCCTCCCCCGCAAAAAAAATAAAAAAAAATAAAAAAAAATGTGATATTTTTCTTTATTTAGAAACTATATGATAAGAAACCCATATAATAGAAATGTAGCTCACATAGTTTGGCTCGATTCTAAAAAATACACTAATATAGGTCTACTAATCCAAGCCAAAATCTATTGAATCTACAAATAATTGCATAGTGTTCAAAATATTCATTGTTTTGTTCAACCCCTAGATGTAAAACGCATAGAGTTGACACCTCATCGAGTTTCTATACAATGTAAGGGTTTGGAATTGTTGGAATTTGTCCTTATTGAGGATTTGGTTTGGATTTAATTGCATCCAAAAAAAAGGCTAGATTAAAAGGGGAGGGCCTTCCAGACCCCCCTTCTCCTACTACTACCCCATGTAGAGACATAGCCAATATAATAGTTAAATCCTTGCTAATGTTAGAGTCATGAAATTTGGTAAATTCATCCATTTGCATACCCTCATAGATAAGACACTACTAGGGAACAAGCATCCCCTAACCATGCTCCAAATTTCACTTAATTTCCACCACATAAGTGAAATCATTCACCCATAATGTTTTTGTTGTTCCATTTAGGTTTTTGACCAAGATCTAAAATCTGTGTACACATTTAGATTGCATTTTGTCACAATCCTCTATAGATTTATCAATAGACCTATAATAGTTAGAGATGGATAAATTGAGAGTCCTGATGAAAATTTCATAGAGGGTGTCACTATGTAGAAGCATGCACTCATATGTGTTCTCCACCTTTTCATGAATACATAGCATGGAATTGTAAGGATCCACCTCAATATTAGTGACCTTAGGAGATGGGGAAACAATGAAAGTGAGTAATAGTCTATATAGGCATTATTTCCTAATCTTGTAGATTAGAATGGTTCCCATCCCATATCTATACCTGTTATAGAAATATTTGCCTCACCCCATGCAACTTGCTCAAAATGCCTTTTCCATTTCCTTATGCAGACTTGAAGTCCCATTTTTCACTTTCTAGAGCTAAAAATCATATTTTTCCACATACACATGCCCTATTAGTTATACATCATGCGTATACACAGGTTGCACCACTATAACCTACGTACATCAAGTTTGGTGGTAAGAAATAAAAATTGTGTCGGGTTTCCATGTTAGGTCACGTGATCCATGATCCTTTACCTTCCATATACTAGAAATGTTCTAACATGAGAAGAATTCAACTTTTGAGAGAAAAGTTACTATGGAGAAATTATTCACTTCATATTGAGTCTGTATCCCTTTGTCCTTTAAAGTATGAACACATTGTTCAACACCCAAGCTCTTCTCTCTTTGATGGAGAGCTTCATTGTCTCTCTTATATGAGCTTTCCTTTGGTGGAGGATTGAAGTGGTGGAAGCCCAGCTAGAAGGGACTTATTTTCTCGGTTCTGAGACGTTCCGACATAGAAGTTTGTCATTCATACACTTTTGTTGATCATATTTTAATAAAAATACTCTTTTCTCGTCCAATTAATATCTTGCAAATATTTGAATTGTTATTCCATGGGAATATTTGTTATGAATGTTGATGGATTATGCTATTATATGTGCTAACAATATCTATTATCGCCGTATGATTGTGTATCTTGGTTGTTGAGAACAAGTTGTAGGTATAAATCTTTGATTCGAGTGTTGAATGGTGGTCTTCATCGAACATTCAGACGAGGTAGGTTCTTTATCTTGTCTTTTTAGAATTTTTGTTTATATAGCATACTTGATATTAGAGTTGATTTCTACAGTCATTCTGTCTGTTTTGGTTTACCCCATGCCGTAGAGTGATTTTCCTTGTAACAAAATTGGCGACCATACTGGGGATTGGATATTCCTTTTGGGGTTTGGAGTCTTTTTCTCCTTTGATTGCTCTCGGTTAGCTTGAGTTTCCTTGTCGTTTGATTGGTTGGAAACCTGTTTTCATTTTGGATCTTAGTTTCTTGGCCTGATCCTTAACCCGGAATTGTTTTAATACATATACATTATTTCCCCCTTGACAGACGCATACATACGCAAGCTATCATTCTATAGGGCACATACATACATAATTTTTTCTTAAAAATTCACGTACATCAATCACTTTTTCTCGATTGTTGAGTTTAGTGTTTGTTGGATGATTTTTGATAGTTGTTGAGTCTTCTTGGGTCTTTGTCATAACTTTTGATTTCCTGTAGAATGATAGGAAACATTTATTTGGTTGAATTTTTGGGCGATTTTTCTTTCTCATCATCTTTTTCATTGGTTGTCCTTGCATCTTGGGTTGGGTGTTTGCTTCTTGGTATCCTTCTTGGTTTGTCTCTTTTTTATTACAGTAGGGTATATATATCAAGCTATTATTCAGTCCTTGCATTTTCATTTCTTCATATTGAAAATACAAAAAAATACATTTTTCATTTTGGAATTTTCTCTTTTGGGTTGTTTATTATTGATCTTAATACATGTATAGAAAGATTGTATCTTATTGAAATTGCGGAGTTGAATTGAAAGTTTAATTTTGAAAATCTTATCATCTTTTGAGAATTGAAGTTTAGGACTTAGATTTATGTTCATATTCATTTATTTTATTTGCTGATTCATAACATCATCAGTTTCACGACCACATATTTTGAGTAAAAAAAGCCATTGAAAGTAACATTGATTAATTTAAAATTGATTAGAAATGATTTTATTTTTCAGGGTACACAAAATAGCCTAAGATATAGATCCTTGGAATAGGATTTTGTGAGTAAACTTCTCCAAGGATATTAAACTCAACATATGTGCCTGACTAAGGGAGTGGTGAAATCCATTGTATAATTGGTGATGTCAAGAGGCTCCGCTCACACCGGAGTTAAGCACGAGGTTGCATGAAGTTGGTTGTAGAGATATCGCTCTAATACCTTCTTTGCATCATAGATATTTCTAGGGATTTATTCGTATATGGGGGTCTTGCTAGTACCTTTACCTCTGTGAGAGGTGGTTCTTTCAAGATTCCAGGCTTTGTTACCCTGCCATTGCGGCGGACCTGAATTACGATTGTTCGTCTGTGCATTGGTTATATTGTGGTGGATTTAGTTTCTTGACATAGGTATCCACATAGGTTACTTGCAGGGGTTATTCTACAGGTACCCTGAGTCATATAAGGTTCAGAAAACACATAACCTTTATGGAGGATTACCTCTCCAAGTAGATCTGACCGACTGTGTTTTTAATCCCACGAGGGTCCTTATAATTGATTTTGATACCCCTGATCTTTTTAATGGAGTCTCAAGCCCCTCTTGGGTGAGGAATACCTACTCTAGTGAGGGAGGCCCCTTTTCAACCACTATATCCTATTTATGTGCATATTGGCCCTTTTTGTTTATTTTGGTGTGATATTTGATTGTTAGTTATCCTTAGGATTTGTTGTTATATCTCAAGTCTTGAGTCATCATGGAGACAAACCAAATTCTTCACATGTCTCACCATTTGTTGAAATTACCACCGCATCTTGAGTCTTTTCCTTCTAAAAGGCATACCGTTATGGATCATGGTACACACACCTCCACCTACAAGACTTGTGATCATACAAGTATGAGTATTGAGTCGAGTCAGAAAGATATTGGGAGTCCTTCGACTCCCATACCTACCATAGTTAATGGAACTCCTTATACGCCTTCAACCACTACGGTTGTAGTGCCAGAGGTTCTCGTCATCACTCATGTTCGACCTATGGTTGGTACTCAACCCATAGTAATGAACCTTTTTGGGTATCTTTTTGGTTCATTGGGATACAATGCTCAGTACATTCCTTCGGTTTCTAACCCTTTCTCTTTTGGTATGTAGAATATGACATCACAACTTTCATCTTCCATTCTAGTGAATAACGAAAAACCTAGTATTGGACTTGGGGGCATGGCTCCTCCACATATTCCACTATTGTTTGGTGGAGCTCATATTCCCCAAATAAATCCTACAGTTGGAAGCCAACCTCCTTTTCATCTTGGGTCTAATCCTAGTATTAATGCTCATGGATGAAGTGATCAACTGAGTGGACAAGATGTCACTTATCTTCCATCCTTTACACCTACCTCCTCCACACCGATTCCAACCAACACGTTTGGAATCATGAATCCACCTCTATCCTCTAGATTTCCACCAGGGGGAGGTTAGTTTCATACTTTGGGCAACCCTCGATCTGGAGCTACTCCAACTGGGGGAAATATTTACAACCCTCACTATAACATTCCTACTGGAATGGTGCCCAGCCAAACCCTTATGAACTAGTTTGGAGGGGGATTTTACAATCCCGAACAGGGCCATGGTGCATACCAGAACCATGGATGGGATTCGATTCCCCAACATCAATATTTTCCGTGAGTTTGGGGTCATATGCCGCAACCCTGACTCCTTTTCCTGGTCATGCTTAATTTTCTATACTTATCAAGATTAATGAATGACCCATTGTGTCATGATCCGTCATGGCTCCCCGTCCCCACCAAGCTTCCTTCGGATATTCCAAAATTCAAGGGAAATACTGGTGAGGGTCCTGGTGATCACGTCACTACTTTTCATCTTTGGTGCTCTTCCAATTCCCTTAACGATGATTCTATTCATTTAAGATTTTTTCAGAGCACCCTCATGGGGGTTGCAGCGAAATGGTACATAGAGATACAAGGGGGAACATACGGGAATTTTAATTAGATGGTTTTAGTATTTCTCAACAACTTACAGTTGTTAGTTCATTATGATGTCAGAATTGAAATTTTTTCGGCCCTCTGACAGGACAAATCCACCCATATCTCGGATCACATCCAAGATTGGTGTAGATAGAAGAGGTTGATCAATGCCTACATTCCTCTAGAGTTCCTATTGGAATGGTTTCTTAAGTATTTATTACCCTATATTTTGAAGGATGTTTCGACATCTGGGGTAACATCTGAAGAGGAAGCTATTTTCAAAGCCCAACAATCAGATCTTATATATTCTCAATTTGGGATGTTATACGAAATTCTTCCTGATGCACCAAGGTCAAACTACGACCCTAGACAAAATCCCAAGCCTCATGCCGATGGCATTATAGGCTCCAAAAATGTTAAATCTATTGACTTGGTGACAAACTAGTTGAAAGAGTTTTCTCTAAGATAGTTTGTAGGAGGACAAGCTTCATCTGTTTCCTCCACTCCCACTCAGTTGGTGGATGTGAATTTTGTGCAGTCTTCGACTAACCTGAATGGTAACCAAAAACCAGGAGGGTATAAAAGGAAATGGCATGGTAACAATCGTAAGGGTGGGAGGAATAATAATAATAATAAACCCAAGGACAATGTTAAAAATGATAAATCGAACAATAATGTTGGTGAGGGCAAGAAATGGAAGCGGAAGGTGAAGTTTCCTTACAATATTTGTACATATGATCACCTTACGCACTTGTTCCCCAAACTTGAGGAATCTATGAGGCTCTTGTCTCAACCTCCCGCTATTCTAACCAATCATTTTTTGCATAATCATCACATGGCCTCGAGTCCTCTAATGTCGGAAATGCAGTGAGTGGGAATCAAAACTCCCCAATGCATGAAGGTGATTGTCTATGTGTAAATATGTTCAAGTCTTATATTAATGTAGCCACTCAGTCTCACGATTATAGTTCTTCGCAAGATTTTCCAGGTCTAGAGTCTCCCCCTCCTTTGGAAACGCCTTTGCAGATCGAAAATCTAGAGCCTCCACCTCGTATTCTGAAAGGAGTACTAAAACGCTCCACCCACAACCCTAATTCTAGAGCTTCCTAGAACTACTCTATTGTCGAATATCTAGGTCAAACCCGTTGTGTGATGTCATCTTTGGAGATACTCCAGAAATGTCCTTCAAAGAGGAATGACTTGCTATCTGTGTTAGGATATCTAGACCCATGTGGCTCTAAGGTTATCAAGTTTGACGTCATGTATGTGAAGCCTCACTTTCCTTACCACGTGGCTTTTCAAATCCATGTAGATTACTCAAATTATACCATCAAACATATTGTTATTGATGAAGGCGTTGCAACGTGTGCGATTTCCCTAACCTATTGGAAATCCATTGCCTCTCAACTCTCTCTCAATCTCTGACTATGTTGACCGCATTTGATGGTCGTTCCTTCTGTTCCCATGGTATTATTCCTACCTTTCCAGTCCAGTTAGGTGGAAATACAGTGGAGGTGGATGTCAAGGTGGTTGATGAACCCCTTGAATATAAGTTATTACTAGGGTGTAACTGGACTTATGCTATGACTACAGTCGTATCATCTATTTTTTGTACTTTATGTTTTCCTCATGAAGGGAAAATCATGATGATTGATTAGTTATCCTTTGCGCATGCTATTCCCAATGCATCAATTGGACCTTCGATCCCCATGATCGATAATTATCAGCCAACAACTGAGGATATTGGTGTCAAAATGTATTCCTCCCTTATGGGTACCCTTTATTTTGTGGCGCCAATCCATCATATCTATCCCATATCCAGTAGGTCTTTTTCGTTAATGAGGTATGTTCCTTTCCACAATTTGTATTTTAATGATCCTTGGACCCTACCTTCCTTGACCATGTCATGTGAAGGTTAGTCACATATTGGAATCGAAATGCCACTGTTGGCGGTAAAGATAGTGTATCAGGTTTTTCTTGACTCTACTATTGACCTAGATCCCGTCCCCTCGCAGATGGATGAGGAGGATCCTATTCTTCGACCCATATGGGCCACCTCATCGTCTTGTTCACATGATTTCCTCGATGATACTTTAATTTCATATGAAGCAATCTTAGAGGCCATGAATGGTCCCGATAGGCCATGGGATGATATGCATCATCGCTCTTACTTCCTCCCAGATCTTGTTAGGATCGAACAAGATGATTTTAGATATACCTTGAGTGAGATAGTTAGTCACACCGTGGTTCAAATAGATACACATGACATTTATACTAAAGGAAACATGGAGATTATTTATCCTACTGTCACGATCGACATCTCTTACATTCCTGGTAAAATTGAAAATGTATATATCAATGCAGATTGTTCTCCTGAATAAATTTAGATCTACACCGATCTCTTCAAATAATTCCATGATGTATTCGCTTGGTCATATGAAGAGATGCCAGGAATAAACCCTCGCATTTTCAAACATGAGATCAAAACCTACTTGTATGCTAAACCTATTCTATAATGACTTAGAGTTGTTAATCCTAGGAAGACCCCTGCTATTAAGGTAGAGGTGGAGAAATTGATTAATGTTGGTTTTATCTACCCAGTTCCCTTGAATGAATGGGTATCCAATATAGTTCCCATGAATAAGAAACAACGAACCATCCATGTGTGTATGGATTTTTGAGACCTGAATAAGGCTTGTCCTAAAGACAACTTCCCGATACATTTCATTGATCAAATTCTTGATGAGTGTGTGGGAAGCGAGGTTTTTTCTTTTATGGATGGATTTTCAAGATACAATCAAATTGAGATGAAACTTGAGGATCAACATAAGACGACATTTATTTGTCCCTGGGGTACTTTCACATACTGACAAATTCCTTTCTTCCTTCAAAACATCGGAGCAACCTTTCAACATGCCATGAAACACATATTTCATTAAATTTGGAAATATTCAGTGGATCTAGAATTTTAGAACTTTATCTAGATTGAGCTTTTTCAAAAAAGGAATTAGAAAATCATTTAATTCACTACTTTGAATGTATATATTCATCATTTTTTTGTTATAAAGGTATCATTATAAACTCTCATGTATCATCATAATTTATTCCCATTATTATTATTTATATTTTTGTATTGAAAGTTAAATGGATCTAATCACAATAGTGGATCTTGATTTAGATACATATTAACTTGTGTGTTAAGTAAAAGAATCGATCTAAATAAAAAAACAATAGATCTAGAATTTCGAACTAAATTAGCAATATTGCGGTTTTTCAAATTGTGGAATTAAAAAATTGCTTGGTTCACTACTTTTTGTATATATTCACCATTTTTTTGATAAATTTATCATGATAAACTATATAAAATCATATTTACATAAACGTGCAGAAGCAAATCTAAGTCTTAGACTTGGATTCCTTACATTATTTCTATTACTATTATTTATAACTTGTATTAAAAGTTAAGTTGATTAATATTATTTAATGACATTAATAATATTGTGTCTCTTACCATTATTAACCAATTTAATTATAATTTAATATACTAACTAATGTTTAGTTAGTATACTAATAGAAGGTTGGCACAATTTTAAAGTGACCTATATAAAAGCTATTTAATGACATAATACCAATGTGTTTCTTACTATTATGAAAATTTTAATTCTTGACATAGTAAATAATATTGTCTATATTGAGTATTATATTTTATTATATTAGAAGGTTGACAAAATTTTATAGTCGACAAAAGAAAACATTATATGTGAGTTACTACTTATTAAGTTTATTGTTTTAACAATCAAAATCAATTATAAATTAGAATAACACCATAATTTATTTCTATTATTATTATGTATATTTTCTATTAAAAACTAAGTTGATAAAGGATTACATTATGAATAATAGATTTGTAAGAAATTTCTCACCCTAAATTTATTTAATGTCATTAATAATCAATGTCCATTACTATTATTAACCTAGATTTTAGTTATAAATTGATATTATAGTAACAATCTCAACTTTGAGGTATTATAGTATGTCTAGGAGATTGACACCATTTTCAAGTGACCTATAAAACTCTTTAATGACATAATACTAATGTGTTCATTACTATAGCATTTTTATTTATTGTCATAGTAACTAATATTGTTTGTATTGAGTAATATATTTTATTTTAGGAAGTTGGTGTCATTTTAAAGTCCACAAGAGAAAATATTTCATTATTAAGTCTAGGTTTACCCTTGAATTGATCAAAATAAATTATGAATTAGAATAGCAACAAAATTTATTTCTACTATTATTTGTATTTTTGTATTAAAAACTAAGTAACCTATCGAGGTTTAGTTCATCAATAATACATTAATATATGAGAAATTTCTTACCTATAAATTTATTTAATAAAATTGATCTTAGTAATGTGTTCAATGTTTATTTTTAATTTTTCGATAAATTTCTTACCTATAAAGTTATTTAATGACATTGATGTTAATATTGTATTCAGAGCATTATATTTTATTATAGGAAGTTGGCTCCTTTTTAAAGTCCACGAGAGAAAATATTTCATTATTAAGTCTAGGTTTACCCTTGAATTGATCAAAATAAATTATGAATTAGAATAGCAACAAAATGTATTTCTATTATTATTTGTATTTTTGTATTAAAATCTAAGTAACCTATAGAGGTTTACTTCATCAATAATAAATTAATAGATGAGAAATCTCTTACCTATAAAGTTATTTAATGACATTGATCTTAATAATCTATTCAATGTTTATTATTAATTTTTTTAACAATCAAAATCAATTAAGAATCAGAATAGCAACAAAATAGTACAATTTGTTTTTTTTCAAATACCAGAGGGGACACAGAAAAGTGAGTGAATTAAATATTGCAAGTGCTCAATGTTTATTCATGAAGTGTTTGAACATATTATATTGAAAAGAACATATTAATATTCCTCTAAAACTGAGATTCTTTACATAATTTCTATTATCATGAATAATAGTTTGTGTAAGAAATTGCTTACCTATAAATTTGTTTAACGACATAGTAATTGTGTTTGTTACTATTATTAGCCATTTTGATAATTGATACTGAGTAACTATTTTCTTTGTGTTGAGTATAATGTAAACACCACTTTAAAGTTTGCAAGTTGTTTAACTATCAAAATCAAATTATTATGAATTAGAATGCGACAGAGTAGTACAATTTGATTTATATCAAATATAATAATGAGTATTAGGGAAAACTCACTTGAGACTATATTGCAAGAATCTAGTATTTATTCATGAAGTGTTTAAACGTTTTATATTGAAAATAATACTAATTAGCTACTTCAATATAGTTTTAATAGACCAAATCTAGTAAATGTTTTTAAGTGCATTATTGAATTTGATTATGCAAGGTTGATATAGTGAGAAATTATGTTGATCTAAACAAAGCATTGAAAAGTTAAATATTGAATGGTGTAATGTAATTTGCATAAAGCATCGTCACATGAATACATTGAAGTTGAGCCAAAATTTGCATATATATATTAAATAATATAAAACTCCTCAAAAAATAATATGAAAAGGATATTTGATATACAACAAACATTGAAAAAGTGTATATTCATGTATATTATTATATCCTTCAAAGGACAAAATTACATTCATGAATCATCTCCACATGATCTCATGGTATCCGCTCGAGTAGATCAAGTACAACTTCTACACCACATTTGTTTATCTTGGTCTTCCTGGAATGTTCTTTCTTTGGCATCCTTGCCCAAACAATGGTAATAATTGGAATAGATTCAAGTTATGTTTCATCAGGATTTGGTACCCAATATTGTTCTAATATTTTTCCCGTGTATTTCCCTGAACTAGGCTTCCACCAATCAACCTTTACATGAAGAGTCTCACTTTGATCATCTTGGAAGATATCTGAGGTGGATTTTTCCATCCAAATCATCTCCCCTTCATCCTCGTTTCCTGATCTAAATAGTAACATCTTTCATTTTTCAACATCAATAATAGGATTGAATGTTGGCTTTGGCTTGTTGCACTTGGGTCCAACATATACTGGTTCATCTGTCACATTATCAAAATCCCCATCCATAATACTTGAGATTACATAGAGTGCATTATGGTTAGCATTGAAAATTTGCCTTGTCTTACTCCATAAATCCTTAGAAGATGACTCACTTCCTTCCACTATTGTATGATCATTATAGATTTCATCTAATGTACCAAGAACTCTTTCCCAATACTCTACTTCATTTTTCTATTCCTCTGTAACAATTGGTGAATCATCATTGACAATAGTGTCTTTCCACATTTTTATGTATGATGTTATTCCTTCCTTTAGTTCTTTTAAATAGACATCATTCTCTTTGGGAACTAAGAAAGATGGCTTCCTAGTGGGCAATTTAGGTCGACCTTGCTCATATACATTCCACAACTCAACTGGTTCTGACCACTCAATATCTCTGATGGATTCTTTGTACCTTAGTACTGGAACATCGTTGAGTACAATAAATTGGAAGTATTGGACATTAAGATGTCCGACTAGTGCATTTTTTCCCTCCTTGATGTATCCATTAAGGAAAATTTTGAAGTCATACACCTTGTCAATCAGTGTAGGTGGAAAAACTTGTTTTTCTTCAATCGTGCGATATGTATCCATCATTTCAGGTAAAGAATATATGTCTTTACTTTTCAAGTTGGAAGACATTCTTCCTTAGATTCCATCTATGTCTTCTTGAGTGTGTCCCACAAGAAAGAACCCAACCTCAATAATGATGAAGACACCAAGTGTAGTTAAAAGTGATAGAAACATGAAAAGATAACGATTCTTATTATCACTTGCTGCATTGTCCAACTGTAACAACAAATGTGGAGGAAGAGGTTTAAAATAAACATTCTAATTTTTTGATATTCTATGAGATAGAAAATCATCCTTGTACACTCTACATTTTGAGTAAATATTATTGTCTAGTAATGCATTTGAGAGTGGGTTTCTAGAACTTCCACTCTCATAAAGAAAATCACCATACATATCAAGGTATGGGTCTTCAAGGTCCCTCGAGAACTTTGCAAGGGATGTAATGGTAAATTGTGATCCCATATGTATAAATGGTAGGAGAAATGACCAAAACCTCTTGTCTTATGCCCATGTGTTAGCATACCTGTCAATGACAAACCCAAGTTTGTTCCTGCAATAGATTTCGATTTGACACGTAGCCTTGAGATTGAATTCTTTGTTTTGTCCATTTTATCATGGATAATGCTCAAATACTCCTTTGGAAACTGCTCTGACATAATTCTATGGGCATAGTAGCAATATCTTCCACACATAACAGTTGTTATGTTTGTTCAATCTACCTCATGCCTTTTCTTCCAACTCTTTTGTAGTTGTTGACTTCATCTGTGATTTCAACACAATACATTCACTACATTTACTGAAGTTGGTATTCTTTGAGAATGCCACATCTCGAAAATGAGTATTCCACATCTTGCTCATTGTTGGTTGTGATATTGATGGGTAATTGAGCTTTTGAAGAGCCTCATTGATCTCATTTAAAAAAGAACTTTGTGTGTAAGTAGAAGGCAACAATCTCAAAGGAGTAGACCTTCCATCTTTTTCAACTTGACGTGTTTGGTTTGGTGAATAATTTGAATTATCCATTACAATTTTGTGTAATATTTCTATGGCTTCCACGGTATGTCCACGTGCTTTGCATGTGTTGGTGTTACCATGAATGGCTTTGATGTGTCCATGCTGGAAATAATATGTCCATGCTGGAAATAATGTTCGTACTTATCGAAGGTGTTGTTAGGGTCCTAACCCGCACATAGGTAGATTAATATATTCGGATGTAATAAAGGTCAATATTAATAAGGCCTTTCAATAAAATAGAATAAGACGGATGTAAGAAGACCTAATAGAAGCTTCCACTTCTAGAAGGATCTTCCTCTAGATGCCTCTCTTGATAGACATATTTAGTATAAATAAGGGTCGAGGGTATGAAAATCCTAGCTTGGAGATTATTGTAACAGAGCGTTGCTCGAATGGAGGTTGCCCCCTCGAAGAGGCCTGTGAACATTGCTTTCTGAATCAAAGTGCTATTTTTGTTGTTGTTCTTATATCATTTCTATGTTATTGTTGAGATTATGCTAGATATATTACTGTTATTCTGCCATTTCTAGCATTTTATTTATGTTCTGCATATTTATTATATCTGGTATCTTGCAAGTGGTATCAGACCACTTTCCTTGGCAAAAATTGTGGGAATTTTTTTCAGGGTAGAGACGTATTCCGACGTCTTTAAACCACATAGATCTGTCATTACGCGCATAAACCCGCAGTTGAGGGATTCATACATGAAGGAAATACAAGTGGTTCTTAAGCGCACATCTATTGGCCACCCTTGTAACCCTTGTTGGTACCCTTTCGAGTGGTAGCGCATCAGACAACACCTGTGTACGGATTGCCCTAGATTTCATGAAGCCCTCTTTAGATAAACCTATCGGCCACCGAACTACTATAGTGTCACCGAGAACAACACTCGGGAAGATACTCTCTAGTACCTGGGTAGTCGGGTAGTACGGCTAAGGGTACGGTCTATCCTCCTTAGTTAGTGCCCTAAGATATTGGGCCGAGTACTACTTTTGGACCCCGCATGTATATCATAGAGCTATAGAACAGGGCAAACCCTTGTCTGTAGAACCCTTGAATACCTAACCCTTGGGGGACAAAAACATAAACAAATTAAAAACAAACCAGATCTATTGTCGTGCAACTGTGTTCGGGTTGAAAAGTAAATAAACATCTCTTTATAGTTAATCATTTGGGGATTTCATCACTGTAGTATTCTTTA
>ML802313.1:66637-116449 GCA_009831015.1 Picea engelmannii
TTAACCATGCAATTTGACCAGGAAGGCCACCAATATAAATTCCAAGGCATCACTGCTGGTTCACCTGAGATCATTAGTTCCCATCGCATGGAAAAGCTGCTCAAAAAAGGTCATTCTGGTGTCATTGCCCAACTCCATGCCATTCAAGAAACAGAAACACCCCCGGTGTCGCATGACCTCCAAGATATCCTTTCTAAACATCAAATGGTATTTTCCACTCCCCAAGGCCTCCCTCCTTCCTACGGTGTTCATGATCATTCCATTCCCCTTATACCCGGAAGCCTTCCTCCCAATATCCGTCCATATCACCACCCCTTCTCACAAAAAAATGAAATTGAGAAAATGGTCAAGGAACTCCTTAATGCAGGCATTATCTGCCCTAGTACGAGCCCTTACTCTTCTCCTGTAGTCATGGTCCTGAATAAAGAAGGTTCTTGGAGAATGTGTCCTGACTTCCGTGCCCTCAAAAAACTGACCATTAAAGACAAATTTCCCATTCCTGTCATTGATGACCTCCTGGATGAATTGAGTGGCGCCCAATTATTTACTAAACTTGATCTTTGCTCAAGCTATCACCAGATACGTATGAAAGAGGCAGACATTCCCAAGACGACCTTTCGCACTCATGAGGGCCACTATGAGTTTTTGGTCATGCCCTTTGGCTTGTGTAATTCCCCCTCCACTTTCCAAAGCCTCATGAATCATGTCTTCCGTCCCTTTCTTCGTCATTTTGTCTTAGTTTTCTTTGATGATATCCTCATCTATAGAAAAAACTAGACCGACCATCTTACTCATGTGGATCAAGTTCTCCATCTCCTCTCCCAGCAGCAACTTTTCCTGAAACAATCTAAATGTGCTTTTGGTGCCTCAGAAGTAGAATACTTGGGTCATCTGGTTGGCAAGGATGGTGTTAGGGTGGATCCGAAAAAGATTGAAGCTATGCAATATTGGCTGCACCCAAAGACTCTCAAAAGCTTGTGTGGATTTCTAGGCTTAACAGGGTATTATCAAAATTTTGTTAAGAACTATGGAAAGATTGCAGCACCTCTCATTTCTCTCCTCAAAAATAACTCTTTCACTTGGACTCCAGTCGCTGCTCAAGATTTTCAAACCTTGAAGATGACCATGTGCACCACTCCGGTTCTAGCCCTTCTTGATTTCAAAAAGACCTTTGTGTTGGAATGTGATGCCTTAGGGAAAGGAATCAGCATTGTCCTTATGCAAGAGGGTCGAATTTTGGCCTTCACCAACAAGCAACTGTCTAAAAGGAATCTAGGCAAACCCATTTATGAAAAGGAAATGTTGGCTATTTTTCATGCCGTTGAGATGTGGTGCCCTTATCTCTTGGGGAAATGCTTCCAAATCAAGACCGACCATCAAAACCTCAAGTACTTTTAGGAACAACGCATTTCCGCCCAGGAGAAAAAAAAATGGGTGACTAAGCTCTTTGGTTATGATTATGAGATCATTTACAAGAAGGGAAACGACAATGTAGTGGTAGATGCACTGTCCCAAAAATATGAAGAAGAAGGATCTCTTTTTTCTCTTTCCTTTGTTGTACCCAATTGGCTCCAAGCGGTGTGCCAGGAATGGCTTCAAGATCCCAAAAGTTCGCATCTAATCCAGCAATTGCAGACCAAGGCTCCAGCTCCCCCAGGGTACTCTTGGCTCCAAGATGAGCTTCGATACAAAGGTCGTTTGTATTTAAGTAAACAATCAAAGCTTAAATCCACGGTACTTTCTGAGCTTCATGCTACACCCATAGTGGGGCACTCAGGGTTCACCAAAACATATGATAGAGTCAAACGTTCTTTTTTCTGGGATGGTATGAAACAGGACATTCGTAATTTTGTAGCTAAATGTGAAGTGTGTCAATGCAACAAGGGAGAAACAGTCAAACCTCCGGGCACACTACAACTGCTTTCGATTCCACCAGCTATTTGGAAGGATATCTCTATGGAATTTATTACCGTCTTACCCAAATCAGGGAATAAATCAGTCATAATGGTGGTTGTGGATCGCCTTTCCAAGTATTCTCATTTCTGCGCTCTTCAACACCCATTTACTGCATCCACAGTGGCTCAACTTTTCATGGACCAGGTCTTCAAGATTCATGGCATGCCGCACTCTATTGTTTATGATTGTGACCCAACTTTCACAAGCAATTTTTGGCAAGAACTGTTTAAGCTCCAGGGCACCCAATTGCATCTCAGCACAACTTATCATCCCCAGACTGATGGTCAAACAGAAGTTGTCAACAAGTGTTTGGAAACATATCTGAGGTGTTTTGCTTCTGAAAAACAACATCAGTGGGCTCAATGGCTACCCCTAGCCGAATGGTGGTACAACACTTCCTACCATACAGCTACTCACATGACTCCTTTTGAAGTGGTATATGGACAGAAGCCACCTTCAGTTCTCTCATACTTACAGGGTAGCTCGAAGGTTCAGGCGGTTGACCAAACAATTACAGTTCGAGAGGATATTCTTCGTACCCTTAAAGAGAACTTGGTCATGGCACAAAATCACATGAAGCAACAAGCAGATCAAGGTCCCTCTGAACGTTAATTTGCAGAAGGGGATCAGGTGTTTCTGCGACTGCAACCATACAAGCAAACTTCCCTCAAGGCCAAGCATTGTCATAAGCTAGTGCCCAAATTTTATGGTCCTTATATAGTTCTCAAGCATGTGGGACAAGTCGCATATCAGTTAGCTCTGCCCAGTCAGTCGAAGCTATATCCAGTTTTCCATATTTCATGCTTAAAGAAGGTGATTGGAACTCGGTGCCAAATTCAAACCAACCTTCCCGAGTTATCTAAAGAAGGCTCCATTTGGCTATAGCCAGAAGCAGTTTTGGACCAGCGTGAGCATCGCCTGCATCATAGAACCATCAAGGAAGTGCTAGTCCAGTGGAAAGATACGAATCTAATAGATGCCACTTGGGAACCAACTACCATTCTGAAGCAGTTTCCTCATCTCAAGCCTTGAGGACAAGGTTGTTTTTAAGGGGGCGGACATGTTAGGGTCCTAACCTGCACATAGGATGATTAATATATTCAGATGTAATAAAGGTCAATATTAATAAGGCCTTTCAATAAAATCGAATAAGGTGGATGTAAGAAGACCTAATAGAAGCTTCCGCTTCTAGAAGGATCTTCCTCTAGATGCTTCTCTTGATAGACATATTTAGTATAAGTAAGGGTCGAGGGTATGAAAACCCTAGCTTGGAGATTATTGTAACAGAGTGTTGCTCGATTGGAGGTTGCCCCCTCGAAGAGGCCTGTGAACATTGCTTTCTGAATCAAAGTGTTATTTCTGTTGTTGTTCTTGTATCATTTCTGTGTTATTGTTGAGATTATGTTGGATGTATTACTGTTATTCTGCCATTTCTAGCATTTTATTTTTGTTCTACATATTTATTATATCTGGTATCTTGCAGGTGCTTTGAGGAATCTTATGTATCTTGTACCACACTTTCTTACACATAATATTACCATTAAATTTCATGTCCTTTACTTTTCTAACAATTGGAGATAGGCCATGGATAGCATTTTGACATGACTGTGTTTGAAAGGAGTGAATTCAAGACAAATTCCCGAACACCATTTTTATTTATTTGTTCCATACTCCTATCAACTGCAATGGCCTTCCTATCCACATGTTGAAGACAATCTTGTTTACAACATTCATCCGCTACCAAAAGTCAGATTTATTTCTCTTCATCTATCCTTGTTTGACATTTTGCAACTTTTTTTGTAGCCATAACTCGTTTAATCCTATTATATGGCCTCGTTACATGCATATCATTTGAGTCTACATTTTTTTCATTATAAATATCCCCATTACATTTTTATAAGGGACTTGTGTCCTCTATCACATCCCATATCACCATTTCCTTGGGTGGTTCCTTGAACTTTTCCTTGACCCTTAACATCTAACCTTTGTTTTCCACCAATTTATTTATTGGCCATCTAACCAAACAGTGTATAGACTTATGCCCTATCCTACATCTTTCAAAATTTCCATGTATCTCTTCCACGCAAACACCGAAGTGCATTTCACCTAGTGTTTCACCCTCAACCATGTCATCCTTGTAGACATTAACTATCATTCCTTTGGCAATGCACATGCTTGCTCATGTGCATCCATGTGTAAGAAAAACCCTTGTACATGTGAATGTAACCCTATCTTTGGGAATATTTATGGGATGATCATGAAAATGACGTTCCAAATCTGATTCTGGCCAAATCTCATAAGATTCCAATGCATCCCCTAGTGTATGCTCAAATCCTTTTGGATGTGGTAGAGGAGCATCATGTTTTAACACCTTCTCAATTTTAACCACTATGCATCCTTTCTTTACCATCCTTCCATGCACCTTATGACCAAGATCTTTATTGAATATGGATCCCTCACCTACCTTCACTCCACATTGTAGAAGATCTACCTTGTCTCCAATATAAAATGCAGAAGAAACATTTGCACCTGTACACCAAATTAAAGAAACTTAGTATTTGCTAAAAAAAACATTCAGTATACTATCAATAACACTTAACAGTATTTGCTAAAATAAACATTCAATATATTATCAATAACACTTCACACATGATTTCATATTTTGATTTACCTATGTTGTGCCTCAAATCCACGATCTTCCATGGATGCATGTCCCCTTCATCAACATCTTCTAGAATCAAATGTGGTTGAGTGACATCAATTATCAAAACTATAACATAGTTTGCATCAACCCTTTCTCTACCATAAGAAGTCCTAGTGTATGCATATTCAACCCTTCTTAACCTAATAAATTGACCATTAATTAGGAGGTCAAATGATCCAGGTCGATATCGGTGACCACCCACCTTCTCCAACTGGCTCAAAACAATTTTTTGACAATTTTGGCAATTTACTATTTTTAGCAGTTTTAACTTTCGGAGCCATTTTGAGGGCCTAAATGAAGGTTTTTTGGGATCGATGAAACTCAATGATAGTTGTAGGAATGATTGAGGCCCCAAAATGAATCTCCTCGATGATACCTTTCCAATGGGCTATCATACGCCTAAAACAAAGATCGTATGCAAACGTTACGACCCCGGGAAGTTAATGTGCTAAGTTACCCAAATGAGGCCCACATGACTTTTGGTGCTTCATCTCCTAGGGTTAGGTTTTTGGATATCTAGGGTTTTTGGCATTCTTGTTTATTGTAAAAATGCCTTCAGAGCCTCATTGTAATCTTGTTCTTGCGAATGAGCACAATCGTCACATCTCTTCTCAGAGATAAGCGACCACCATTCCAGCAAGCTTGTTTCCACTGCATTTTACAGTTTCAACTTATTTCGTTATTGAATAGAAAACTAGTTTTACTGCATCTCTGTTATTTTGTGTTAAGCACCTGTTAATAATTTGTAGTCATTTCATTCTGATCATAAAATCTGGATCATCAATGTAGTCCCCTTTTGTCAAAATTATATTTGTGGGATGATCATGACAATGACGTTCCAAATATGATTTTGTCGAAATATCATAAGATTCCAATGCATCCCCTAGTGTATGCTCAAATCATGTTGGATGTGGTAGAGGAGCATCATGTTTTAACACCTTCTCAATTTTAACCACTATGCATCCTTTCTTTACCATCCTTCCATGCACCTTATGACCAATCTTTGTATTGAATATGGAACCCTCACCTACCTTCACTCCAGATTGTAGAAGATCTACCTTGTCTCCAATAGAAAATGAAGAAGAAACATTTTCATCTGTACACAAAATTAAAGAAACTCAATATTTGCTAAAAAAAACATTCAATATACTATCATAAACACTTAAATAGTATTTGCTAAAATAAACATTCAATATACTATCAATAACACTTAACACATGCTTTGAGATTTTGATTTACCTATGTTGTGCCTCAAAGCTATGATATTCCATGGATGTATGTCCCCTTCATCAACATCTTCCACAATCATATGTGGTTGAGTGATATCAATTATCAAAACTATAACATAGCCTGCATTAACCCTTTCTCCGCCATAATAAGTCCCAGTGTCTGTAGATTCAACCCTTCCTAGCCCAATAACTTGACCATTAATTAGGAGGTCAACATAGTCCCCCTTTGTCAAAAATATATTTTCCATTGTAACTCCTATGAATTCTGTAACACACAATTGAATTATAATTTGTAATTAAGGTTAAACAATGTAAAGTGTCTCTTATATTTTAGCAAAAACACAACCTTCGAAAAAGTAATATAGTTGCAATAATTAAAAATGGTGTGCCAGTGATTTTGTACACAATGAAAAACCTTTCCCCACCATCCACCAAAAGGCACTCTACATATAAATTACACACAATTAGAGATCCAAGTAGTATCAAAGAATGAAAAAATATCAACTCACATCAAACCACCAAGTTCCTATTTAACTATGGAGATGGCACTTGTTTTATTGTTATATGTGTATGAATTGTTCTCATAAGAAATTTACAAAAGAAGAGAGGAGAGGATTGATTTGAATCGCAACTATATGAACTTGGCATATCATCCATTGGTCATATCATCGCACATATACCATGCCCATTCTTATGATGTGCCTTCAAGCCAAAAAAAAAAATATTTGTGTGCTTCTCAATTTCCTAGCTTCAAAAGAAATTATGTCATATGATAGAGCTCCTTAGGTCAAACCTTAGGGTGTTTTAAGGCATAACAAAAGCTCCCACCAAATGAAAAATTTCTCTTAACCCGATACCATCATGTATAGATTCTCTAGAAATGACATTCTCATTACCCATGAGAATTTTTCCCCCAATTGCTTCTGAGAACCCCACTTTTTCTATGTTGACATCAACCTAAGGCTCTTAGTCTCACAAACCACTCTCTCTAGAGATTCCAATCCTACCTAGGCTCCAATACCATATGAAATTTTACACCTACAAGAGAGACATAAACACAAGCGTGCACACATAGATAAATTCCCATATCTAATGTGTAAATCCAAACCCAAGAAAACCACACAAAGATATCTTCAGTACCCTTGACCAAGTCAACCAAGAACATGCCCAATTCAACCAACACCATCCATTTGAGACACATTATAATGTAGACAATAAGCCTCTTAAATACACTGCCATCACATGAAAACCATGGGCTAAAACCATGTGCCACAATAAACCACAATCACTCAATCATTAACCTAACATGGCTTTGAAAGGGGAAGGAGAAATTGGTATTGCTAATGAAACCAATCTGGAAACCAAGTCCTCTTACTACTAGTAAGGATGAAGTTCAATATTTAGGAAGAGGATAAAGAAATGTCCATAATAGAACTCACATTTTGTAATAATATTCAAATAGACACCAAGCATTATAAGACCAGTGAAAAGATGTAGTACTATTTAGTCCAAAATAGGTAATGTACTTCCATACAAAAATTTATAACATGAATTATGTGGAGAGAAAAGGTATGAGTGATCACATTTTTTTACTCAATTTATTTTCCCATTTTGCCAGTGTTAGGGATGAATATAAAGTCTTTCAATCCCAACATTTCTAATGTTATTGAAGTCATTGCCACAATCATTTTATACTTTGAAAATAATAACTTATGTTGAAAAGAAAAATTCATATTTTGAGGTGGTTTTTGATGCATTGTTAGAAGAAATTAGAAGAATTGACGGAAGAACACCAACATTGGGGGATAAGTTTCTTTCTATACCAAAAGAAAGGGGAAACAAAATATTTTCCAACAAAGCCATGTTGAAAGAGTAACAAAAATGGATGCAAAAGAAACAAAATGAAACAATTTATGAAGTAATGTAAGGCCAGACTACATGCCAACAACAGGGTGGCAAGCAACCACAAAAATATAAGAACACTAAAAATATAAGGTGCAATTATTGGCATATGCTAGGGTACATACAAAGAGACTATTGGAAGTGGAAGATTGTATTGTTTCATCTTGTCATCTGTAGAAATCAACATGATCAAGATTTTAAAGTTGATATGGAGAACTCCAATGACTAAGATTTCTTCACTATATACTTAGGAATGACATAGCACATGACAAGGAAATAAAAATTGCTCCAGATTTATTGCCATCTTTACATGAATAGAATTATCTAGCTAGGATATAAAAGCTACCATAAAGTATATGACATTGGAGAGTTGCAAGTCCCTATTGCTAATGGAGGAATATTCTGCAAGGAGTGTTGCATGTGCCAAATTTGGCAAGAGATTTGAAATCTATTGCAAAGATAATAGATTTGGGCTAGAATGTTAAATTCCACTAAAAAAATTGGCATTGTAAAGAACCAAGCAAGGAATGTTCATTTACATGCTCCTAAGGGAATTTATATGTTTTAAAGTTAAATTTATAAGTTGCATCATCTATTATAGAAAATAGTTTGTGGACTAGTGTCATTAGAGGTTTCTTCATGTGAATGCCAAAACTCTATTAGAAATGAAAACGAAAAGCATGGTAAATGGGATGATGAGCCAAAACAAATGATTCTAATTTGGACTCATGAATATTGTGCAATTGACAAGCAAATTAGAAGGCACAATGTCTACACTAGAATGTGGGGTTCTATATTTAGTGTACATTGATATTTTCAGTCCTAAATATGTAGAATATGTTGGTGGGATGAATTTTCTTAGAGCTTTCCTTGATGCTTTTAGCAGAAAAACTTGTATTTATTACTCTAAAATGGTTGGTGCATTTAATGTTTTTCAACAATTTCAAGCAATGGTTGAAAAGTAGTTGGAGCCCTCAAGTTATTTTTCAAGAAAGCTAGCATAATGAGGCAATTTACAACTTCATATTCCTCTCAGAAAAATGGTGTTATGGGAGGAAGAACAAAACAATGGTGGATTTATATGCATACTAGTTTAAAGTCAACATGATAGAAGATATTGGACAAAAGTTTTTTCAACAACATATTTGTAGAATAGATTGTGGCAATAAATGGAAAATTTTTAGAAGTATCTTGCTTTGGACTAATCGATTGGGTCTAGCTCAAGCCATTGAAAGAATAATTGTTATCCTCTCCACTCAGGTTCAAATCCCACCATTCCACCATGGAGGAAATCTAGCACGTGCTAAGTTTCCATCTTGCAAAAGCAGAAGCATTTCTCGAACAATATTATTCAACCTTGGGGGAAAGATAGCATGCATTATATTTCCCTTCTTCACAAGCACAATTTCATCTCGAACAACATCATTCCACCGTGGGGGAAAACTAGCGCTAGCTTTCCCTCTTGCAGAAACACCAACGCATCTCAAACAACATCACTCCAACATCGGGGAAAGCTAGCGCATGCTAGCTTTCCCTCTTGCAAAAGTGCAAGCACATCTCAAACAACATCATTACACTGTGGGAAAGCTAGCGCGTGCTAACTTTTGAACAACATCACTCCACGGTGGAGGAAATATAAGCGCATTTCATACAACATCACTCCATGGTGGAGGAAAGCTAGCGCGTGCTAACTTTCCTTCTTGCACATGCATAAGTGTATTTCAAAAAACAACATTCCATTGTGGAGGAAAGCTAGTGCATGCTAGTTTTCCTCCTCACACAAGCACAAACACATTTCGAACAACAACATTCCATTGTGGAAGAAAGCTAGAGTGTGCTAGTTTTCCTTCTTTCACAAACACAAGAACATTTCAAACAAAAATCCACTATGGAGGAAAGCTATTACGTGCTAGGTTTCCTTATTGCACAAGCACAAACTCAATTTGAACAACAACATTCCATTGTGGAGGAAAGATAATGCGTGTTAGGTTTCTTTCTTGTACAAGCACAAGCGCATTTCAAACAACAACATTTCACTATGGAGGAAAGCTAGCGCGTGATAGTTTTCCTTATTAAACAAAACAAATGCATTTCGAAAAACATCATTCCACTATGGAGCAAAAGCTAATACATGTTAACTTTCCTTCTTGCACAAGCAAAAGCACATTTCGAACATCATCATTCCACTATGGAGGAACATTGGTGCATGCTAGCTTTCCTTCTTGCACAAGCAAAAGCGCATTTCAAGCATCATTCCACTGTGGAAGAACACCAGTGCATACTAGATTTCGTTCTTGCACAATCAAAAGCACATTTTGATCAACATCATTCCACTATGTAGGAATTGTAACACCTTGTTTCCCCCAGTCTGTAAAAATAACTATACTGGCCAAGTATTGTGGCAAGCTCATAAATGTGAATGTGTGATGTGAATGGACCTTGTGAAAAAGGTCGATGAATGTAAATAATATTATGAATATATATATTGCATGACTGCTGAGAGGGGGGGTGTGCTGAAAAATAGACCATGATGGCTGAAGAAAGGTGGTGGGAGGCACCTGGAATGGTGGCGTTAACTTCCACCAAAACCAATACCATATTTGGAGTTCACTGGCCCTGAGAACCAAGAGAGGCTCACAGGCCCCAAATTAAATGACTCACCGGGTTGGTAGGTAAATGGTTCCTCATGAGTAATGAGGGATGGGGGTGAACTGCTCATTTGTAGAGTCCTAAGACCTAACCACCACAAGGAATATCGTGCCACACGCAACCTCGCCGAAAAGAGAAAAGGCAGGAAGAGTGTGCGATCAAGAGGGTAGACGCGAGGGAAAGAAAAAAAAAAAAGAGGAAAAGAACTCTGGAAAATACAGAGTGAGTGATAGCGGAGAAGAAGGAGAGTAACCTTCGTTCTCAGTCATTGGCGAACAGAGACTCAGTCTCGCAGCATCATGGTCTCAGCTCGGGGGTGGCTAGTGGTAAATCCATTTGGAGTCACTGAGCCTACGGTTGGGTGGAAACGAGCACCCCTCTCAGAAGTTGCATCACCTCTGGTGTTTTTTTGATAAGTGTTATATCTTGTATCTTGAAATTTACATGTTGACATGTATGCTCATAGTCTGTGCAATTTATGAATGGTTTGAGTATAAGACTGTCTGTGTGGTGTTTTGATCAGAAATGGTGGTTGCATGATTTTATTGGAAGGACCACGTATGGCTTATGTTTATAGATAGATTTATATATATGTATATTGAACTAATTCGAACTTTAAGTATGCTTTCAGGAAATCTATGCCCTTATTCGTCTCCAGGAATACTCGGAATAGATCTCTCCATAGAGATACCCTCTCTGGAAAGCTTACCAAGAACCTGAAAGAGGATTTGTTGGCGCAAGTCTTAGCCATCCTATGTGAGGAAGAATGGTCCTCGTAGATCCCAACATTTTGGCATTATGGTACCCAAAGTACCCAAGGGCGAGTCCCCTTGCACTCGCAAGTCCTGAAACCCCGACTTGTGAAATCCTGAATTATTAGCGTGGGGGTAAATTAAGAGTTTTCGGAGTTTCGACACCCGGAGTATCTAGGTGCGAGTTTTCTTGTACTCGTGAGTCCCGAAACCCCGATTTATGAAATCCTAAAATGGCAGAGTGTGGTTAAGTATTGATCAACGGACGAGATCTTGTCAGAATATCTGAGGTCAGTCATGATTGTTATATTGGAGGAAGAAATGAGGGCGTTAAATGCCTCAGCCTCTTTCTTTTATCTTTGTGAGTAGCGGAGGAATCAGGACCATAGATCTCAAGATCCATGGAATTTACCTGGACCTTCCATTTGTAGAGGACACATGGCTACCGGTCGACATTTTGGCACCCAAGAGACCAAAGGGCAAGAACCCTTGTCTTCGCAAGCTGCGAAATCCTGGTAAATGAAACCCCGAATCGGTTTAAGTGTGAATAAGTTTGATAAATCTGAGATTTGATCGTGACAGTTGATCATCCTGAAAAGATCATAACGGTTGATCGGGGGTAAAGGTCGTAGCTGTCCATCGGAGGGACACATGGCTGCCGGTCGGCATTTCGGCGTTTCGGCACTCGGGAAACCAAGGGGCAAGAACCCTTTTTTTTGCAAGTCGTGAAATCTCGGTACCCGAAACCCCGATGCGCTCTATGGCAGAAGGGAGGAGTCCCAAAAGGATCTAGATCGTCCATTGGAGGAGACGCGTGGTGAGCGGTCAGAATTCGGGGAAAGCTCTGAAATCCCCTGGACCGTTGGATCCAAATCCTCGAGGATTTTTGATCTCCTACATGAATCCCCATATCAGGATTTGGGTATTGGAGTGACAAGAGTTTTGGAGTCGTTGCATCATGAACTCCCAGTTCACGAAACTCCGAAAAGATCCGAACCGTTGAATCCAAGACATCGAGAGTCGTTGGATCTCATACAAGAACTCGAGTATTGGGTTTCCTGGTTTGAAGAGTCGAAAGACTTAACTGTCTTTCATTTCGAACTCCCGATTTCTAAAATCCTGATACGGCCAGGACCATTAGATCAGGGGAGGCTTATAGCCGTTGATCTCCCTTTGGAGGGGAACTTCGGAGATTACAAAGTTTCGGGGATTCGAAAGGGAGAGGAAGAGACATCGCATTGCGATTCCCCGAATCACAAAAATCCGTTAAGAGCTTTGTCGATTTAGCGTGTGGTCACAGAACAGGGTCATGTGGACAAGACCCAAGAGGGGAGCTTGTCACTCGCCAGCCCTTTCGGGGTTCGACATTTCGGCATTTCGGGGTCTGCAGAGTCAAAAGACTCGACTCGCTTATATCATTGAGTCGCGAAATGCGAAAAGGCGCCTAGTTGTTTGGCTGGTGGTCATAACCGACGATCACATGGAGGTGGAAAAGGGAAGAGCTAGCCTGCGCTAAGCCGCCGTAGGACATCGGGGATTCTGTACCTCGAGAAAAGGTGAAAAATTTATTATGCCGTAGTGGGTGTGTTACAGGAATGCTAATGCATGCTATCTTTCCTTCTTACACAAGAAGAAATGCATTTCAGAAAAAATCATTCCACTGTGAAGGAAAACTAGCACATGCTATCTTTCCTTCTTGCACAAGCACAAGTGCATTTTGCCCAAGCACAAGTGCATTTTGGACAACATCATTCCACTGTGATGGAAATCTAGGGTGTGTTAGCATTCCCTCCTGCACGCGCACTGGCTCATCTCGAACAACATTAATCCACCGTGGAGGAAAGCTAGCGCATGCTAGCTTTCCCTCTTGCACAAACACAAGTGCATCTCAAACAACATCATTCCACTGTGGAGAAAAGTTAGCGTCTGTTGGATTTCTCTCTTTCATAAGTATAAATGCAACTCGAACAACATCATTCCATTGTGGGGGAAAGATGACGTGTTGTAGCTTTCCCTCTTGGAAAAACACAAGTGCATCTTGAACAACATCATTCCATTGTGGGGGAAAGCTAGCGCGTGCTAGCTTTCCCCCTTGCAAAAGCACAAGTGCATCCTGAACAACATTATTCCACCATGGGGTAAGGCTAGAGCATTCTAGCTTTCCCTCTTGCACAAGCACAAGCGCATCTCGAACAACATCATTACACCATGGAGGAATGGTAGCACTTGTTAACTTTTCCTCTTGCACAAGAACAAACGCATCTTGAACAACATCATTCTACCGTGGGGAAAGCCAATGCATGCTAGCTTTTCCTCTTGCACAAGCACAAATGCATCTCGAACAACATTATTCTAGCATGGGAGAAAGCTAGCACATGTTAACTTTCACTCTTGCACAAGCACGTGCGCGTTTTGAACAACATCATTCCATCATGGAAAAAAGCTAGTGTATGTTAGCTTTCCCTCTTGCATAAGTACAAACGCAAGCGCATATCGAACAACATCGTTCCATCGTGGGGGAAAGCTAGCACGCTAAACACAAACGCATCTCGAACATCATCCCACCATGGCGGAAAGCTAGTGCATGCTAGATTTTCCTCTTGCACAAGCATATACTCATCTTGAACAACATCATTTCACTATGGGGTAAAGCTAGTTCGTGCTAGCTTTCTCTCTTGCACAAGCACACATGCATCTCGAACAACATCATTCCTCTGTGGGGTAAAACTAGCATATGCTAGCTTTCCATCTTGCAGAAGCACAAGAAAAACTTTAACAACATCATTCCATTATGGGGGAAAGCTAGAATGTGCTAGCTCTCCCTCTTTCACAAACACGAGTGCATATCAAACTTGCACATGTTAGCCTTCCTTCTTGCACAAGAACAAGCACATCTCAAACAACATCATTCCACCATCAAGGAAAGATAGTGCGTGCTAGTTTTCCCTCTTGCACAAGCACAAGTGCATCTCGAACAACATCATTCCACCATGGGGGAAAGCTTGCGCCTACTAGCACTCCCTCTTGCACAAGCATAAGCGCATATGGAACAACATCATTCCACCATGGCATAAAACTAGCGCATGCTAGCTTTCTCTATTGCACAAGCACATGCACATCCGAAACATCATTCCACCATGGGGGAAATCTAGCACGTGCTAGATTTCTCTCTTGCAAAACCACAAGCTCATATCAAACATCATTCAATGTGGGAGAAAGATATCACGTGCTAGCTTTCCCTCTTGCACAAGCGCATCTCGAACAACATCATTCCACCATGGGGGGAAGCTAGTGTGTATCAGCTTTCCCTATTGCACAAGCACAAGCACATCTCAAACAAAATCATTCCACCATGGGGGAAAGCTAGTGTGTGCTAGCTTTCCCTCTTGCAAAAGAACAAGCACATATCGAACAACATCATTCCATCGTGGGAGAAAGCTAGCATGTGCTAGCTTTCCCTTTTGCACAAGCACAAGTGCATCTCGAAAAACATCATGCCACTGTGGGGGAAAGCTAGAAAATCTATCACGTGTTATATTTCCCTCTTGCACAGGCACACATGCATCTCAAACATCATTCCACCATGGGGGAAAGCTAGTGGATGCTAGCATTCCCTCTTGCACAAGCACAAGTGCATATTGAACAACATCACACTACAGTGGGGGAAAGCTAACATGTGCTAGTTTTCCCTCTTGCACAAGCACAAGCGCATCTCGAACAACATCATCCAACCATGAGGGAAATCTAGTGCATGATATATTTCCATCTTGAAAAAGTAGGAGCACATCTCAAACATCATCCCATCGTGGGGGAAAGATAGCGCGTGCTAGCTTTCCCTCTTGCACAAGTAGGAGCACATTTCGAAAAACATCATCCCACCTTGGGGTAAAGCTAGCACATGATTTGCTAGATTTCCCTCTTGCACAAGGAGGAGCACATCTTGAACAACAACATTCATCCATGGGGGAAAGCTAGCACACACTAGCTTTCCCTCTTGCACAAGTAGGAGCGCATCACGAACAATATCATCCCACCGTGGGGGAAAGTTAGTGCATTCTAGCTTTCCCTCTTGCGCAAGTAGGAGCACATCTTGAACAACATCATCCCACCATTAGGTGTGCTAGCTTTCCCTATTGCATAAGCAGGAGTGCATCTCGAACAATATCATCCCACCAGTGGGGAAAGCTAGTGCGTGCTAGATTTCCCTCTTGCACAGGCACGAGCTCATCTTGGACAACATCATCCCACCGTGGGGGAAGCTAGTGCGTGCTAGCTTTCCCATTTGCATAAGCACAAGCTCATCTCGGACAACATCATCCCACCCTAGGGGAAAGCTAGCCGTGGTAGCTTTCCCTAATGTGAAAACACAAGCTCATCTCGGACAACATCATCCCACCATGGGGGAAAGCTAGCGCATGCTAGCTTTCCCTCTTGCACAAGCACAAGAACATCTCAAACAACATGATTCCACCATAGGAAAACAATAACACAAGCTAGATTTCCCTCTTTCATAAGCACAAGTGAAAACACATCTTGAACAACATCACTCCAACCTAGGGGAAAGCTAGCATGTGCTAGCTTTCCATCTTGCACAAGCACCAATGCATATCGAAAATCATCCCACCATGGGGGTAAGCTAGTGCATGCTAACTTTCTCTCTTACACAAGCATATACGCATATCGAACAACATCATTTCACTGTGGGTGGAAGCTAGTTCATGCTAGCTTTCTCTCTTGCACAAGCACAAGAACATCTTGAACAACATCATTCCTCCTTGGGGTAAAACTAGCGCAGGATAGATTTCCATCTTGAAGAAGCACAAGCGCATCTTGAACAACATCATTCCATTTAAGGGGAAAGCTAGCGTGTGCTAGCTTTCCCCCTTGCAAAAGCACAAGCGCATCCTGAACAACATTATTCCACCATGGGGTAAGGCTAGAGCATGCTAGCTTTCCCTCTTGCACAAGCACAAGCGCATCTCGAACAACATCATTACACCATGGAGGAATGGTAGCACTTGTTAACTTTTCCTCTTGCACAAGAACAAACACATCTTGAACAACATCATTCTACCGTGGGGAAAGCCAATGCATGCTAGCTTTTCCTCTTGCACAAGCACAAATGCATCTCGAACAACATTATTCCACCATGGGGGAAAGCTAGCAGATGTTAACTTTCCCTCTTGCACAAGCACGTGCGCGTTTCAAACAACATCATTCCATTGTGGAAAAAAGCTAGTGTATGTTAGCTTTCCCTCTTGCATAAGTACAAACACAAGCACATATCGAACAACATTGTTCCACCGTGGGGGAAAGCTAGCACGCTAAGCACAAACGCATCTCGAACATCATCCCACCATGGGGGAAAGCTAGTGCATGCTAGCTTTTCCTCTTGCACAAGCATATACTCATCTTGAACAACATCATTTCACCATGGGGTAAAGCTAGTGTATGCTAGCTTTCTCTCTTGCACAAGCACAAGTGCATCTCGAACAACATCATTCCTCTGTGGGGTAAAACTAGCATATGCTAGCTTTCCATCTTGCAGAAGCACAAGAACAACTTTAACAACATCATTCCACTGTGGGGGAAAGCTAGAGTGTGCTAGCTCTCCCTCTTTCACAAACACGAACGCATCTCAAACTTGCACATGTTAGCCTTCCCTCTAGCACAAGAACAAGCACATCTCAAACAACATCATTCCACCGTCAAGGAAAGAAAGTGCGTGCTAGTTTTCCCTCTTGCACAAGCACAAGTGCATCTCGAACAACATCATTCCACCGTGGGGGAAAGCTTGCGCCTACTAGCACTCCCTCTTGCACAAGCATAAGCGCATCTGGAACAACATCATTCCACCATGGAAGAAAACTAGCGCATGCTAGCTTTCTCTCTTGCACAAGCACAGACACATCCCAAACATCATTCCACCATGGGGGAAAGCTAGCACATGCTAGCTTTCTCTCTTGCAAAACCACAAGCTCATATCAAACATCATTCAATGTGGGGGAAAGCTAGCACGTGCTAGCTTTCCCTCTTGCACAAGCGCATCTCGAACAACATCATTCCACCATGGGGGGAAGCTAGTGTGTGTCACCTTTCCCTATTGCACAAGCACAAGCACATCTCAAACAAAATCATTCCGCCATGGGGGAAAGCTAATGTGTGCTAGCTTTCCCTCTTGCAAAATAACAAGCACATATCGAACAACATCATTCCATCATGGGAGAAAGCTAGCGTGTGCTACCTTTCCCTCTTGCACAAGCACAAGTGCATCTCGAAAAACATCATGCCACTGTGGGGGAAAGCTAGAAAATCTATCACGTGTTATCTTTCCCTCTTGCACAAGCACAAATGCATTTCAAACATCATTCCACCATGGGGGAAAGCTAGCACATGCTAGCATTCCCTCTTGCACAAGCACAAGTGCATATTGAACAACATCACACCACCGTGGGGGAAAGCTAGCATGTGCTAGTTTTCCCTCTTACACAAGCACAAGCGCATCTCAAACAACATCATCCAACCATGAGGGAAATCTAGTGCATGATAGATTTCCATCTTGAACAAGTAGGGGAACATCTCAAACATCATCCCATCGAGGGGGAAAGATAGCGCGTGCTAGCTTTCCCTCTTGCACAAGTAGGAGCACATTTCAAAAAACATCATCCCACCTTGGGGGAAATCTAGCGCATGCTTTGCTAGATTTCCCTCTTGCACAAGGAGGAGCGCATCTTGAACAACATCATTCATCCATGGGGGAAAGCTAACACACACTAGCTTTCCCTCTTGCACAAGCAGGAGCGCATCACGAACAATATCATCCCACCGTGGGGGAAATTTAGTGCATTCTAGCTTTCCCTCTTCCGCAAGTAGGAGCGCATCTTGAACAACATCATCCCACTATTAGGTGTGCTAGCTTTCCCTATTGCACAAGCAGGAGTGCATCTCGAACAATATCATCCCACCAGTGGGGAAAGCTAGTGCATGCTAGATTTCCCTCTTGCACAAGCATGAGCTCATCTTGGACAACATCATCCCACCGTGGGGGAAGCTAGTGCATGCTAGCTTTCCCCTTTGCATAAGCACAAGCTCATCTCGGACAACATCATCCCACCCTAGGGGAAAGCTAGCGCATGCTAGCTTTCCCTAATGTGAAAACACAATCTCATCTCGGACAACATCATCCCACCATGGGGGAAAGCTAGCGCATGCTAGCTTTCCCTCTTGCACAAGCACAAGCACATCTCAAACAACATGATTCCACCGTAGGAAAACAATAATGCAAGCTAGATTTCCCTCTTTCATAAGCACAAGCGAAAATGCATCTTGAACAAAATCACTCCAACCTAGGGGAAAGCTAGCATGTGCTAGCTTTCCCTCTTGCACAAGCACCAACGCATATCAAAAATCATCCCACCATGAGGGTAAGCTAGTGCATGCTAGCTTTCTCTCTTACACAAGCATATATGCATATCGAACAACATCATTTCACTGTGGGTGGAAGCTAGTGCATGCTAGCTTTCTCTCTTGCACAAGCAAAAGAACATCTTGAACAACATCATTCCTCCTTGGGGTAAAACTAGCGCAGGATAGATTTCCATCTTGAAGAAGCACAAGCGCATCTTGAACAACATCATTCTACTATGGGGGAAATCTAGTGCGTGCTAGCTTTGCCTCTTGTACAAACAAGTGCATCTCAAACAACATCATTTTAGCATGGAGGAGCTTGCACATGCTAGTCTTCTCTCTTGCACAAGAATAATCTCATCTTGAACAATATCATTCCACCGTTAAGGAAATCTAGCGTGTGCTAGCTTTCCCTCTTTAACAAGCACAAGTGCATCTCGAACAACATCATTCCACCATGGTGGAAAGCTATTTTATGTTGGCTTTCCCTCTTGCAAAAGAACAAACACATCTCGAAGAACAGTATTCCACCGTGGGGGAAATCTAGCGCATGCTAGATTTCCCTCTTGCATAAGCATAGGCACATCTTGAACATCATTCGACCATGGGGGAAAGCTAACACGAGCTAGTTTTCCCTCTTGCACAAGTACAAGCTCATCTCAAACAACATCATTGAATGTGGGGGAAAGCTAGCATGTGCTATATTTCCCCCTAGCACAAGCACATCTTGAATAATATCATTCCACCATGGGGTGAAGCTAGTGTGTGCTAGCTTTCCCTATTGTGCAATCACATTTGCATCTTGAACAACATTATTCCACCATGGGGGAAAGCTAATGTGTGCTAGCTTTCCCTCTTGCACAAGCACAAGTGTATCTCGAACAACATCGTTCCAGTGTTGGAGAAAGCTAGTGCATGCTAGCTTTCCCTCTTGCAAAAGAACAAGCGCATCTCGAACATCATCCCACCATGGGGGAAAGCTAGCACATGCTAGATTTCCCTCTTACACAAGAACAAGCACATCTCAAACAACATCATTCCATCATCAAGGAAAGCTAGTGTGTGCTAGTTTTCCCTCTTGCACAAGAACAAGTGCATCTCGAACAACATCATTCCACCGTGGGGGAAAGCTTGCGCCTACTAGCAGTCCCTCTTGCAAAAGCATAAGTGAATCTCGAACAACATCATTCTACCATGGCAGAAAACTAGTGCATGCTAGCTTTCTCTCTTGCACAAGCACATGCACATCCCAAACATCATTCCACCGTGGGGGAAAGCTAACACATGCTAGCTTTCCCTCTTGCAAAATCATAAGCTCATATCAAACATCATTCAATGTGGGGGAAAGCTAGCGCGTGCTATCTTTCCCTCTTGCACAAGTGCATCTCGAACAACATGATTCCACCATGGGGGAAAGCTAGTGCGTGTAAGCTTTCCCTATTTCACAAGCAAAGGCACATCTCAAACAACATCATTCTGCCATGGGGGAAAGATAGTGCACGCTAGCTTTCCCTCTTGCAAAAGCACAAACACATATTGAACAACATCACTCCACCGTGGGAGAAAGCTAGCGCGTGCTAGCTTTCCCTCTTGCAAAAGAACAACCGCATCTCGAAAAACATCATGCCACCATGGGGGAAAGCTATCAAATCTAGCACATGCTAGCTTTCCCTCTTGCACAAGCACAAATGCATCTCAAACATCATTCCACCGTGGGGGAAAGCTATTGCATGCTAGCTTTCCCTCTTGCACAAGCACATGTGCATCTTGAACAACATCACTCCGCTGTGGGGGAAAGCTAGCATGCGCTAGGTTTCCCTCTTGCACAAGCACAAGTGCATCTCGAACAACATGATCCAACCATGAGGGAAATCTAGTGCGTGCTAGATTTCCATCTTGAACAAGAAGGATCACATCTCAAACATCATCCCATCGTGGGGGAAAGCTAGTGTGTGCTAGCTTTCCCTCTTGCACAAGTAGGAGCACAATTCGAAAAACATCATCCCTCCTTAGGGGAAAGCTAACGCATGCTAGCTTTCCCTCATGCACAAGCAGGAGCGCATCTTGAACTACATCATCCATCCGTAGGGGAAAGCTAGCACACGCTAGCTTTCCCTCTTGCATAAGCAGGAGAGCATCGTGAACAATATCATCCCAACATGGGGGAAAGTTAGTGCATCCTACCTTTCCCTCTTGTGCAAGTAGGAGCGCATCTCGAACAACATCATCCCACCATTAGGCATGCTAGCTTTCCCTCTTGCACAAGTAGGAGTGCATCTCGAACAACATCATCCCACCAGTGGGGAAAGCTAGAGCGTGCTAGATTTCCCTCTTGCACAAGCACGAGCTCATCTCGGACAACATCACCCACCATGGGGGAAGCTAGTGCGTGGTAGCTTTCCCTCTTGCACAAGAACAAGCTCATCTCGGACAACGTCATCCCACCCTAAGGGAAAGCTAGCATGTGATAGCTTTCCCTAATGTGCAAACACGAGCTCATCTCGGACAACATCATCCCACCATGGGGGAAAGTTAGCGCAGGATGGCTTTCCATCTTGCAGAAGCACAAGCACATCTTGAACAATATCATTCCACTGTGGGGGAAAGCTAGTGCATGCTATCTTTTTCTCTTGTAAAAACAAGCGCATCTCGAACAACATCATTTTAGCATGGAGGAGCTTGCACATGCTAGTCTTCCCTCTTGCACAAGAATAATCTCATCTTGAACAACATCATTCCACTGTTAAGGAAATATAGCGTGAGCTAGCTTTCCCTCTTTAACAAGCACAAGTGCATCTCAAACAACATCATTCCACTGTGGGGGGAATCTAGTTTATGTTGGCTTTCCCTCTTGCAAAAGCACAAGCACATCTCAAACAACATCATTCCACCATAGGGGAAATCTGGCGCATGCTAGCTTTCCCTCTTGCATAAGCATAGGCACATCTCGAACATCATTCGACAGTGGGGGAAAGTTAACATGAGCTAGTTTTCCCTCTTGCACAAGCACAAACTCATCTCAAACAACATCATTCAATGTGGGGGAAAGCTAGCATGTGCTAGCTTTCCCCCTAGCACTAGCACGTGCTAGCTTTCCCCCTAGCACAAGAACATCTTAAATAACATCTTTCCACCATGCGGTGAAGCTAGTGTGTGCTAGTTTTCACTATTGTGCAATCACAAGTGCATCTCGAACAACATCATTCCACCATGGGGGAAAGCTAGCGTGTGCTAGCTTTCCCTCTTGCACAAGAACAAGTGCATCTCGAACAACATCATTCCAGTGTTGGGGAAAGATAGCGCATGCTAGCTTTCCCTCTTGCAAAAGCACAAGCACATCTCGAACATCATCCCACCACGGGGGAAAGCTAGTGCGTGCGAGCTTTCCCTCTTACACAAGAACAAGCACATCTCAAACAACATCATTCCACCATCAAGGAAAGCTAGTGTGTGCTAGTTTTCCCTCTTGCACAAGCACAAGTGCATCACGAACAACATCATTCCACCATGGGGGAAAGCTTGCGAATACTAGTACTCCCTCTTGCACAAGCACAAGCGCATCTCAAACAACATCATTCCACCATAGCAGAAAACTAGTGCATTCTAGCTTTCTCTCTTGCACAAGCACAAGCACATCCCAAACATCATTCCACCATGGGGGAAAGCTAGCACGTGCTAGCTTTCCCTCTTTCAAAATCACAATCTCTTCTCAAACATCATTCAATGTGGGGGAAAGCTAGCGCGTGTCAACTTTCTCTATTGCACAAGCACAAGCGCATCTCAAACAACATCATTCCACCATGGGGGAAAGCTAGTGTGTGCTATCTTTCCCTCTTGCAAAAGCACAAGCACATATCGAACAACATCATTCCACCATGGGAGAAAGCTAGTGTGTGCTAGATTTCCCTCTTGCAAAAGAACAAGTGCATCTAGAAAAACATCATGCCACCATGGGGGAAATCTAGCAAAGATAGAATGTGCTAGCTTTCCCTCTTGCATAAGAACAAATGCATCTCAAACATCATTCCACAGTGGTGGAAAGCTAGTGCATTCTAGCTTTCCCTCTTGCACAAGCACAAGTGCATCTTGAACAACATCACTCCATCGTGGGGGAAAGCTAGCATGCACTAGTTTTCCCTCTTGCACAAGCACAAGCGCATCTCAAACAACATCATCCAACCATGAGGGAAATCTAGTGCGTGCTAGATTTCCATCTTGAACAAGCAGGAGCACATCTCAAACATCATCCCATCCTGGGGGAAAGCTAGCGCGTGCTAGCTTTCCCTCTTGCACAAGTAGGATCACATTTCAAAAAACATCATCCCACCCTAGGGGAAAGCTAGCACATGCTAGCTTTCCCTCTTGCACAAGCAAGAGCGCATCTTGAACAACATCATCCGACCATGGGGGAAAGGTAGCACACGCTAGATTTCCCTCTTGCACAAGCAAGAGCGCATCGCCAACAATATCATCCCACCGTGGGGGGAAGTTGGTGCATTCTAGCTTTCCCTCTTGCGCAAGTAGGAGCGCATCTCGAACAACATCATCCCACCATTACGCGTGCTAGCTTTCCCTCTTGCACAAGCAGAAATGCATCTCGAACAACATCATCCCACCAATGGAGAAAGCTAGAGTGTGCTATATTTCCCTCTCGCACAAGCACAAGCTCATCTTGGACAGCATCATCCCACCGTGGGGGAAGCTAGTGTGTGCTAGCTTTCCCTCTTGCACAAGCACAAGCTCATCTCGGACAACATCATCCCACCCTAGGGGAAATCTAGCGCATGGTAGCTTTCCCTAATGTGAAAACACGAGCTCATCTCAGACAACATCATCCCACCCTGGGGGAAAGCTAGCGCATGCTAGCTTTCCCTCTTGCACAAGCACAAGCACATCTCAAACAACATAATTCCACCAAAGGAAAACGATAATGCAAGCTAGCTTTCCCTCTTTCATAAGCACAGGCGTAAACGCATCTTGAACAACATCACTCCAACCTAGGGGAAAGCTAGCACGTGCTAGCTTTCCCTCTTGCACAAGCACCAACGCATCTCGAAAATCATCCCACCATGGGGGTAAGCTAGCGCATGCTAGCTTTCTCTCTTACACAAGCATATACGCATATCGAACAACATCATTTCACTGCGGGTGGAAGCTAGTGCATGCTAGCTTTCTCTCTTGCACAAGCACAAGCACATCTCGAACAACATCATTCCTCCATGGGGTAAAAATAGCGCAGGATAGCTTTCCATCTTGGAGAAGCACAAGCACATCTTGAACAACATCATTCCACTATGGGGGAAAGCTAGCACGTGCTAGCTTTGCCTCTAGTACAAACAAGCGCATATTGAACAACATCATTTCAGCATGGAGGAGCTTGCACATGCTAGTCTTCCCTCTTGCACAAGAATAATCTCATCTTGAACAACATCATTCCACCATCAAGAAAATATAGCATGTGTTATCTTTCCCTCTTTAACAAGCACATGCGCATCTCGAACAACATCATTCCACCATGGGGGAAAGCTAGTTTATGTTGGCTTTCCCTCTTGCAAAATCACAAGAACATCTCGAACAACATCATTCCACCATGGGGCAAAGCTAGTGCATGCTAGATTTCCCTCTTTCATAAGCATAGGCACATCTCGAACATCATTCGACCGTGAGGGAAAGCTAACATGAGCTAGTTTTCCCTCTTGCACAAGTAGAAGATCATCTCAAACAACATCATTCAATGTGGGGGAAAGCTAGCATGTGCTAGCTTTCCCCCTAGCATAAGCACATCTTGAATAACATCATTCCACCATGGGGTGAAGCTAGTGTGTGTTAGCTTTCCCTATTGCGCAATCACAAGTGCATCTCGAACAACATCATTCCACCATGGGGGAAAGCTAGTGCATGCTAGATTTACCTCTTGCACAAGCACAAGCAAATCTCGAACAACATCATTCTAGTGTTGGGAAAAGCTAGTGCATTCTATCTTTCCCTCTTGCACAACCACAAGCGCATCTAGAACATCATCCCACCATGGGGGAAAGCTAGGGTGTGCTAGCTTTCCTTCTTACACATGAACAAGAACATCTCAAACAACATCATTTCACCATCAAGGAAAGCTAGTGCGTGCTAGTTTTCCCTCTTGCACAAGGACAAGTGCATCTCAAACAACATCATTCCATTGTGGGGAAAATCTTGTTCCTACTAGCACTCCCTCTTGCATAAGCATAAGCATATCTCAAACAACATCATTCCACCATGGAAGAAAACTAGCACATGCTAGCTTTCTCTCTTGCACAAGCACAGGCACATCCCAAACATCATTCCACCATGGGGGAAAGCTAGCACGTGCTAGCTTTCCCTCTTTCAAAAGAACAAGGTCATATCAAACATCATTCAATGTGGGCAAAAGCTAGCACGTGCTAGCCTTTCCACTTGCACAAGCACATCTCGAACAACATCATTCCACCATGGGGGGAAGCTAGTGCGTGTTAGCATTCCCTATTGCACAAGCACAAGCACATATCAAACAACATCATTTTTCCATGGGGGAAAGCTAGTGCATGCTAGATTTCCCTCTTGCAAAATCACAAGCATATATCGAACAACATCATTCCACTATGGGAGAAAGCTAGCGCGTGCTAGCTTCCCCTCTTGCACAAGCACAAGTGCATCTCAAAAAACATCATGCCACCATGGGGGAAAGCTAGCAAAGCTAGCACGTGCTAGCTTTCCCTCTTGCACAATCATAAATGCATCTCAAACATCATTCCACCATGGGGGAAAGCTAAAGCATGCTAGCTTTCCCTCTTGCACAAGCACAAGTGCATCTTGAACATCACTCCACTGTGGGGGAAAGCTAGCATGCGCTAGTTTTCCCTCTTACACAAACACAAGCACATCTCTAACAACATCATCCAACCATGAGGGAAATCTAGTGCGTGCTAGATTTCCATCTTGAACAAGCAGGAGCACATCTCAAACATCATCCCATCATGGGGGAAAGCTAGCGCGTGCTAGCTTTCCCTCTTGCACAAGTAGGAGGACATTTCGGAAAAAATCATCCCACCTTGGGGGAAAGCTAGCGCATGCTAGCTTTCCCTCTTACACAAGCTGGAGCGCATCTTGAACAACATCATCCATCCATGGGGGAAAGCTAGCACACACTAGCTTTCCCTCTTGCACAAGCAGGAGCGCATCGCCAACAATATCATCCCACTGTGGGGGAAAGTTAGTGCATTCTACCTTTCCCTCTTGCGCAAGTAGGAGCGCATCTCGAACAACATCATCCCACCATTAGGCATGCTAGATTTCCCTCTTGCACAAGCAGGAGTGCATCTCAAATAACATCATCCCACCAGTGGGGAAAGCTAGCGCATGCTAGATTTCCCTCTTGCATAAGCACAATCTCATCTCGGACAACATCATCCCACCGTGGGGGAAGCTAGTGCTTGCTAGCTTTTCCTCTTGCACAAGCACAAGCTCATCTTGTACATCATCCCACCCTAGGGGAAAGCTAGAGCATGCTAGCTTTCCCTAATGTGCAAACACGAGCTCATCTCGAACAACATCTAGTGCATGCTAGCTTTCCCTCTTGCACAAGCACAAGCACATCTCGAACAACATGATTCCACCATAGGAAAACGATAACGCAAGCTAGTTTTACCTCTTTCATAAGCACAAGTGCAAATGCATCTTGAGCAACATCACTCCAACCTAGGGGAAAGATAGTGCATGCTAGCTTTCCCTCTTGCAAAAGCACCAACGCATCTCGAAAATCATCCCACCATGGGGGTAAGCTAGTGCATGCTAACTTTCTCTCTTACACAAGCATATACGCATATCGAAGATCATCAATTCACTGCGGATGGAAGCTAGTGCATGCTAGCTTTCTCTCTTGCACAAGCACAAGCACATCTCGAACAACATCATTCCTCTATGGGGTAAAACTAGGGCAGGATAGCTTTCCATCTTGCAGAAGCACAAGTGCATCTTGAACAACATCATTCCACTGTGGAGGAAAGATAGTGCATGCTAGCTTTGCCTCTTGTACAAACAAGCACATCTCAAACAACATCATTTTAGCATGGAGGAGATTGCACATGCTAGTCTTCCCTCTTGCACAAGAATAATCTCATCTTGAACAACATCATTCCACCGTCAAGGAAATCTAGCGTGTGCTAGCTTTCCCTCTTTAACAAGCATAAGTGCATCTCGAACAACATCATTCCATAGTGGGGAAAAGCTAGTTTATGTTGGCTTTCCCTCTTGCAAAAGCACAAGCACATCTCGAACAACATCATTCCACTGTGGGGGAAAGCTAGCACGTGCTAGATTTCCCTCTTGTATAAGCATAGGCACATCTCGAACATCATTCGACCGTGGGGGAAAGCTAACATGAGATACTTTTCCCTCTTTCACAAGCACAAGCTCATCTCAAACAACATCATTCAATGTGGGGGAAAGCTAGCATGTGCTAGCTTTCCCCCTAGCACAACTGCATCTCGAATAACATCATTCCACCATGGGGTGAAGCTAGTGTGTGCTAGCTTTCCCTATTGCGCAATCACGAGTGCATCTCGAACAACATCATTACACCATGGGGGAAAGCTAGCTTGTGCTAGCTTTCCCTCTTGCATAAGCACAAGCGCATCTCAAACAACATCATTCCAGTGTTGGGGAAAACTAGCGCATGCTAGCTTTCCCTCTTGCACAAGCACAAGTGCATCTCGAACATCTTACACAAGTGTATACGCATCTCGAACAAGATCATTCCACTGTGGGGGAAAGCTAGCATGTGCTAGCTTTCTCTCTTGCAAAAGCACAAGCGCATCTCGGACAACATCATTCCTCAGTGGGGTAAAACTAGTGCATGTTAACTTTCATTCTTGCAGAATCACAAACACATCTTGAATAACATCATTCCATTGTGGGAAAAATCTAGCATGTGCTAGCTTTCCCTCTTTAACAAACACAAGCACATCTCGAACAACATCATTCTAGCATGGAGGAAGGCTTGCACATGCTAAAATTTCCTCTTGCACAAGCACAAGCACATCTCAAACAACATCATCCCACCATTACGGAAAGCTAGCACCTGTTTGCTTTCCCTCTTGCACAAGCACAAGTGCATCTCGAACAACATCATTCCACCATGGTGGAAATCTAGCACCTGCTAGCTTTCTCTCTTGCACAAGCACAAGAAAATCTCGAACAACACAATCCACCGTGGGGGAAAGCTAGCACGTGCTAGCTTTCCCTCTTGCACAGGCACAAATGCATCTCAAACATCATTCCATTGTGGGGGAAAGCTAGCGCGTGCTAGCTTTCCCTCTTGCACAAGCACAAACTCATCTCACACATCATTCAACGTGGGGGAAAGATAGCACGTGCTAGCTTTCCCTCTTGCACAATCACATATCAAACAACAAATTATTTTCCAGATTGCCTAACCCAGCATTATCAGTAGGAGAAATATCACCTTCATCACACTTGTTCTGCTGAACTTTATCTTGCAAATCTGAGTTGTCCCTGCCACACCAATTCTCTACTTCTTCATTCTCAGACATCCATTCTTCATCTTCCTCTGAAAGAGCTAGTAAAACATCATATGACTTGCCCTGTAAGTAGTATTTCACAACAGAGCCTTCATCATCAAGGTTTTCTGCACTTCTACAGTGATGTTCATCATTCTCAAGGATTGTTGAGCCTACATAGTGCCCTTGTTTCTGATCACTCTCACTTGAAATTGTATCGAGCTATGAGACATAACCCTGTTCTTGGACAAAGCATGGTTTTTTTGTCCATGTAATGATAAAAGTAAGCACATAATTGTTCTATGTATTCCATATTCATTGGAAGGTGAGAACTTATGGATACATCATCCTCTCCATCATGATTACACTCCTACCTTATCATACTGTAAATGAAATAAACCTTAACAACTTGTGCAAAATATTCCATTTGAAGCATTGTTCTCTACAATTGAGAGTCTTTGGTCATCTTTGCAAGTTGTTTCATCTCCATCAAATTGTCATGCTCATTGTTGTCTATTTCTCTCTATACTTGAGAGTCCATTCTCATTTTCGTAAGTCATCATCTCGATTTGAATGTGATGGTGTCCATGATTCAATTGCTCAAATAAATTTAGAGGATCTAGATGACAGTCATATATGTTAGATAAAGGAAGAATACATATATACAAGAATTATTGATAAGGTGGACCTATTAAAATTGGAGGCGTCTTTGCATTATTATTGACACTTTTATTCATGAGTTCACTTTTCTTGTTAGTATTCTCACAACCCTTTTTCACATGTAAAATAGATTTTATCCCCTTAATATCAAATTTCCAAAAGTCTAACAAAAGAGAACTATAACTATATGGGTCCACATCCAACCACTAAGGTATTTGTGTAATCAATCAGGATGCTTGTTGGTTCACTAGGTAGGTGACCTAGTTACATGTTATGTCTAGCACTTATTATTCCATGCACACAAGTTTATATGTTCTTCTCCTTCAACAAATCTTGAACTATCCATTGGTGCTCTATTAGGGAGCCATCACCCTAGCGATGAAAATGGTATTCAGTTAGACAATTGTGCATGCTAAGAAACTCCTTTTGAAGTTACCCGTGTCAAAAGATTGTGTTTAAGAAAATACCATTTAAGAAGCCAATCAAAACAACTAGTCATCACCGGTGTAAACACCAACCTATTCTACCTCAATATCATGGATGATGATATTATTTTCATCTTTTGTTGTCTCCCCTTTAACTAAAACTCAACAATATGAAGTTTGCAATTCAAAGCAACATGCCTTGACTTTCCACAATAATAACGTGCCTTTTCATTAATTGTTCTTGCCAATTCTTCAGTACTTTTATTGTTGGTTCTACATTTTCAGAAGAAAAAAACATGATCTGCTATTTCATCATCTTCAATAGTCGATTTTTCCTCCACAATGATATTTGAAATAACAAATTCTAAACTGTGTTAAATATTTGCCTAAATGTAAATAATACACTATATTTAGGGGAAAACCTTTTAACAGTACATCGTAAGTTACATATTCATCCTCTAATTGACTCAAACTTTTCCTAACTATGATAACAATGTTCTCAAATTGACCACAAATTGTTTGTGCTCCAACATATTTTAGTTATTTGACATTTTTAGATCAAAGAGCTCTGTTCACAAAAAAAATTGTGTTATATTCCTTCCTACCAACTGGTGTTTCTAAGGAATCCAAGATCTCTTTACTAGACTTTATTTGATCCAGATGATGAGCATGGGTATTTGATAGGGAACAGAATAAGCGGCTTTGCCCCATTACACTTAATTTTCCATTCAAATACTTTGTTTATCCTTTGTTGTTTTTCTATACACAGTTTGATAATTTTTGAGAGACTTCTTTCCATTAAGCATAATCGAAGTTTTAGTTTCCAGATGTGAAAATTTTACCTATAAAACTTTGCAACAGATGTATGCATATTTAAGAAAACCTGTTTTGGAAATGCAAATATATTTGTTGTTGAATATTATGATTGTCATTGACCTATCTTATTAACATGGAGTACTTGTGTGGATTGTCAGTGGACATTTTTGCATCCATCAAAATCACCATTGAATAACTGAGCCAGTGCTTCCATTAAATGCATAGATGTTGGTAACATGCTTATTTTAAAATATCTTGATGTTTTGTTTCTTCCACATTTTACTAATACTCTCACAGACATAGATGTGAATCAAACTTCTACTTCAGAATTTCCAAGTTGTTGAGATTATGTTTCCTTCTGGTTATTATATACTTTGCAAGTATTATGTTAGCTCAATACTGCCATTTATAGATTCGTTGGGTGCTCATCGAAATAATAGTTCATCACTGGTATGTTGTTGTATTGAGTATGGGATATGTGGTTGAGAGTTTGGCATCGAAAAATTAACCCATTGTTGTTCTTTGTAATTCATGGTTTTGTTGTGACCTTGTGTGGTCAGAAAACAAAGGCATGTTGTCACAACAACTCTTAGATTAGTCCCCCTAAGACCTTTGATATCTCAGAGTGATCTCAGGGATGGCATATTTACGATGATGGTAATGTTGCCTCTACAGGTCTGAAAATACACCTTGAGAGATGCCATTTTTGCAGCTGCTGCAGTTAGACGGTGATCAACCATACCCATAACCACACATCCTATTCTTGTACAAATCTCACCCAAATTTAGGCTTGTGCACATGGGTCGTACACTTTCCCCAAGCTATCAAGGATATATCAAAATGGGTATGCATTCAGGGTAGAAAATTTATGATGCACACTAAGAACAGGAAAATCCTTCTCAAGCACGAATTGTGTCAGATCAATGTGGTGCTATATACCAAGTTTGTCATCTTCATTTGCAGCTCCAAATTCTTTGAAAAGAACTCTTTGAAGGGGTTGAAAGAGGAAATACAATCCGCACTTCTTGCACCACCAAATTCTTTGAAAAGAACTCTCACAGAAATGTCAAAACCAGGTCTAAAAGTTTCAATGCTTTCTTGTCTTAACTTGAGATTTGCCATTTCCAAATCACACTAAAACCACCTAATTAGAACATGCACCATGACAAGTAGACTATCTCTTGATTGGTTTCTGATTTATGTTTGTACAAAGAAAGAAGGTTCACTTAGGCACTTCTCGAACTCAATAAATAGAGCTCTTAATAGGTTATTATGAGTTAACAATCAGGATGCAAACAATGGAAGTAATGTTGTCATGTAGATATGAAGTGTTGAACCAATTATACCTTATCCAACTGAAATAAATAGTAGGCCAGAGTCACAAAAGTAAACTATTTGTTGGTGGAATAAATATGATTGTGAAAGGTTCCAGGAATGAAGGATGCAACCCAGATTCATTTGTTTTACTGTCAATGGCTTTTGGTACAGGTGTGTTGTAGCTATGCTCTATTACTCTTGTTAATGATTACATGGGAAAATGAAAAGAGTGGCTTTGTCATCAAAAAGAGAAAATTTTTGAATTTAACAAACAACTGGATGATATCATTTAGGTTGTCACAGTGTAGAAATGGCATCCAATCACTAAATTTGAGAGTTGTTACAAAGAACATGAACATATGCATTTGTGAAATGATTCAAATAGTCTAATATCCGGCCAGAATTAGAACATTCCTTCTACGCTATTGTTTGACAAACCAACTTCAGATGTACTTATTATTGCTAGTAAAATAAATATTATTTTGAAACAAAAAACAAGAATGTGGAAGATGGGTTAGAGCATCTTTACTTATGGGTGAGAGCTCATAACTTTCCATCTCCATATAGTGAGAAAGATCTTGGCCTTTCGAAATACCAAGTTTGAAACTAGTTCGGGTATAACCTGGGGGTTTCCTGAGGATTGCGCTCGTTGCAACTCTGTATCACCGAGATTCTAGAATCATAGAAGACAGTGTTTATGCAACTAATTGCAAAAAGTCTTCGAGTGTATTTTGCTCCCGTAGTTTTAACCAACTTTTTGGGAGCAGAAGTCGACCAAGATTTGTGCTTGACAACCTTGCTTGTTTTTTGGTTTATGAATATGTTTTGGAATTGGTTTATGAATATGTTTTATAAGGAGTTGTTTGGATTAAAGTGAAATTTGTTTGTGAAGTGTAAATCCATTATTGTGGGGATCCTTTTCCAAATCTGTTTCTGAAATAGTTTTCCTTCTTCAGCTCATAGTTCCATTTTTGGATAAAGATTGAAACCAAGTAACAGATCCCCCAAGCGTAGATTGGGCATCAATTCTTGTTTGAGGGGATCCATATCCACCATTTGTATAGTTCACATATGCTGAACCAACTAGTATTGAGCCTATAATCGTGTAGGGGATTTCATTCAATCTTTTGTCAAACTGCTTGAGAATTAACACATATGCTCAAATTGTTGCTGCTATCAGACATATCATATCAAGACTGAGCCCTTATTTTGAAATATTAACAAAAATTTCCTACTGAAACATGGAAATGATATTCCCCTTACAAATCAGATTCTAAACTAATCATGTGAATACATACAAAGGGCCATGACAAAAAAATCAAAGAGTTTCATTCCATGTTTTTGTCAAACAGTTTGGAGACATCCAAAAAAAATTGATGCTGTAGCTTATGTAACCAGATTTCAAGGTACCTACCACTACCGATGTTTGATATCATGAATTGTGAAGTGGTTCAGATGTACAAAGACATAAGAAACTAGAAATCGATTGGTAATCTTTGTTTCTTCTTCATTTAGGCAGTTCACATCCCCTTCGATAAAGCATCTTCTGATTATCTTCACGGCCACTAGTTTTATGTCGATAAGAGTGCCCCTATACACAGTCCAGAAGGCCTCCTGACCAATGAGATTGGCTCGACTGAAACTGTGGTCCAACTATCGATCATCGCCCCTACCTTCTCGCCTGCCTATTGAGAATCCAAAAAACACCATGGAGAATCGTTGCCCGTGCCCTCCCCGTTGAAAATAAAAAACACACCATGGAGAATGTTGTCTTGAGCTTGGATGCTAACTCATCCACTCTGATGAAAGCTTATGCACTCCGTGCCTCAGAACGATTGACCTAGATATGCAAACAGACTAGTTAGAATAGTAGGGCATTGGGATCTCCAGCAACGAGGTTATCTGGAAGGAGAGAGTTAGGGTTGAATTGAAGGAGATGGATGTTTTACTTACATGCAGGTAGCCTCCTTATACTGGCGTTGTCTGAGTAGAAAATCCCTTTAACCAACGCATTGATTCCCACATTGATGGTCGACCTGCGAGAGGCAGATCTACTTGCATTTTTATCCCAGCTGCTAAGCAACGACCCTTCCTCTATGTGCTTACACTACTTGGTTTTCCATTTTTTATTTTTTTTTGTTATTTTTTTTAACTTTGTTATTAAAATATATAATAATTTTATTTTGTTATTTTTTTAATAATTATTTAGAATTTTTTAATAATAATATATAATGAAATAAACCTTAACAACTTGAGCAAAATATTCCATTTGAAGCATTTCTGTCTACATTGATAGTTTCTAGTCATTTTTGCAAGATATTTCATCTCCATCTAATCGACAATCTCATTGTTGTTTATTGCTCTCTATAGTTGAGATTAGTTCCCCTAAGACAAGACGTGTTTTCGCAACAAATCTAAGATTAGTCACCCAAGACCTTTAATATCTCAAAGTGATCTTAGGGATGGCATCCTTACGATGTTGGTAATGTTGCTTCTACAGGTCTGAAAATAGATCTTGAGAGATGTCATTTACGCAGCTGCTACAATTAGACAGTGATCAATCATACCCACAACCACATGTCCTATTCTTGTACAAATATCACCCAAATTTAGGCCTATGCACATGGGTCATACACTTTCCCCAAGCTATCAAGGATATCTCAAAATGGGTATGCATTGAGGAGAGAAAAATCATGATACAGGCTGAAAACAAGCAAACCCTTTTCAAGCACGAATTGTGTTAGATCAACATGGTTCTTTCTACCAAGTCTGTCATCTTCATGTGCAGCAAGATAAATACAACAAATTCCAAGATGAGACAATCCAGATTAATGAATTATTCTTCTATTGTAACCACTAGTCCATAGGAAAACAAGACTGCAAGTGCTCTGAATGGCTAAAAAAATATGGGTCCATTATCAACCTAAGTTACTTCATTGTATGAGTTGAAGGTGAAGGAAAATGCATTAGGAAATGTCAAGAAGACATATCCATTGGATAGAAACAAGCTTCAATTGCCAACTTTCAAATGTCATGAACATTCTAAAAAGGAAAATCCCAATCGTCCACGTAGTGTTTCTGCAGTAGCAACCAGTGGAAGAACCCCCAAATTATAGAGTAAGAAAAATACAACATCTATGGTTGTAAAATCTAGCAAGCAAAACATCCATGTAAATCTTGGGAAGAAAGGAGTTGCAAAGCAAACAATTCATAATTTGAGTACTACCAATACTAGCAGCCCCATTGCAACTTATGTAAGCAGTGAGAAAAGAGGTGATAGAAAGCAAACATTTCACAATGTGAATAGTTATTCTCAAATCCCCAAGCCATCGACGAATATAATTCCTACGGATGATCCTAAAATTCTAGCTACCAAATCTAGTTTTGCATTGAACCATACATTTTCTGCAAGAAACCTCTTCGACAAAACTGCAGGGAAAGAATTCATGGCACAACTTTCAAAAATTTTCTCAGAATTGAAAAATCTTGCATTGAATGGTAGTTGGGAAGATTCTACCAAACAATTCAACAAGCCTTCTAAACTTGCTAGAAAATCAAGCATTGAAGATCAAGTGAAACAGGTTTAAGATATTGATGGTAACTGCTTATATGTACTTTCATCTAAAAAATCTACTCAAGATGGCTCTAATGACCATAAATTCACTATATCTAACAATGTTGTAGATCCAGATAAGTGTAGTAAATATGGACCAATGGAGACAGATTGGCTTCGACACAAAAACATTGTGGTTCTTCCGACAATTTCTAAGCATTAAAGCTACTGCTAAGATTTGCCCAAAATCTATTGAGCAAAGACAAAGTATGGATGATTTGAATAATAAAAAAAATATGTCTTCCATTTCTAATTACAAGGACCATATTCAAGTTCAAATGGAATAAATTTCCAGAGATACATTGAGTATTGTTCATGAATCTTTTGCAAAGAAAGTAAAAAAACAGAGGGGATTCCCCTTCAGTTGATTCATTTTCTAGACTAATTCCTTGTCAAGAGCATGGCATTTCTGAGCATTCAGTAAATCTAGAGACTCAAGACTCAGAGATATGTGGAAGGCTTAGAAAGTCATAAAAATGCCTTGAATGATGCTCATGGGAAATCAATCCATGCAAAGATATTCAACCCAAGCATCTGGAAGAAGCAAAGAAACGATGACATGGTGCAAAAGGTTGGCTTCAACACTGAAGAATTATATATATTGCTAAGATTTGCCCAAAATCTATTGAGCAGAGACATAGTATGGATGATTTGAATAAGAACGAAAATACGTCTTCCATTTATGATCAGAAGGACCATCTTGTAGTCTTCATACTATCTTTCATCTAGGTTAGGTGTACCTATTTATTCTTTAATCTTCCCAAGCATACATGTAGGCAATAGAATGGAATCAATGCATATTAATGAAATCATTGCTAACGTGCCTAACAATGCACCTAATTAGAGCCTTAAGGATTAAGAAAAAATAAAAAAGATTTTAGCAGATTGAAAAGTCATGAAGCTTCCATAAGACATCTACACACCGTGATGAATATCATTGTAGTGACTATAATTTTCTCATAATGCAAATGTTGAAGTTACCCATTACATAAAAGGTGGAGTTGTTATCACCATCATTGAATTTGAACGCATTTTCTCATAGTCTTCACTGTATAATCAACACACTATATGTACAAATGAAGAGAAGGAACACTTCCATTCATAGATATGGGTCAATGATCAATGTCTTCACTTCATTGATAATAGAAGGCAAATGAACCTATTGGCAAAGGAAATGGTCAAAAATCTCAGTTTAACCACTACACCACACTATAACTCAATCCAATATTCAAAGTCAATTATAACTCTAGATGACGGGGATCTATAAAACTAGTTAGTTAGGTATTCATTGTTATAAGGGTTAGGGGTGATAGGGATGATAGGTGTTATAAGTCTTATGGGTTAAAGGGGTTCAAATGGTTAAAGGTTATATCATTTATAAATGTATGATATATATTAATCACATTAGGTGTAAGGGGTTATAGATGTTAATAGTTGTAAGGATTAAGGGTTAGGGTTATGGTTTATAATGAATGGGGGTTAGGGTCTATAATGAATATGGGTTATAATTGTTAAGATTTAAGAGGGTTATACATGGGGTTTGAGTTGAATCCTAACAACTACATTTTGAAAGACTAGCAGTGGCTCTACAACAAATATAAAGGAGGATCAAACCTTGGCACAACAAATGGATCTCCTTAGGAGGCAGATTGGTCATAGTAAAATTTGTATTGAAAGCTACACTTGTCTATTGGCACTCCCTTTCCTACATCCCAAAGGCCTTTCTCAACAAGATCATAAATAAGTGTTTTAGTTTTGATGGAAAGGAAAGAAGAAGAAGGAATCCCTTCCTCTTGTCAAATGTTGTTCCCTTGCAAATCCCAAAGACATAGGGTGGATCATAGAACTAGACATGGGCCTACAAGGGAACCTGTAAAGTGAGTGGAGTGTTTTTAGAAAAGCCCTAATGACAACCTCCACAAAAATCAAGGATGAAACCGATGCTCTAATATGGTTAGAAAAACAAATGGAGGGCATTATGCAGTGAAAAGAGGGAATTCACATGATTTCCCTGCTAAGTAGTTAACAAAAACCTCAATCTTTCCACTTTTAGCCTTCAACCAAAATTCAATAGTATTTTGAAACTAAAATTATCGACTGATGTACCTATAAAATTAGTTTGAGTGCAATTTGACGATTCTCAATGAAGACCTAGATTTTAGATCTTGAGAATCTATTTGCATCATGGAATTTGGTTATGATACCACTTAAGGAAACAATATTGATTCATGATTCATAACCTCAATAGTATGCATTGGTGTATCATATATAGTTGCTATCATTGGTGCAACCAAGGTTGTATGGTTACGGGTGTGGTGTAGTGGTTAAATTGAGATTGTTGACCATTTTCTTTTCTAGTAGGTTCATTTGTCTACCATTATCAATGAAGAAAAGTGGTTGGTCATTGACTCATATATATGAATGGAAGAATTGTTCCTTGTCTTTATTTGGATATATAGTGTGTTGATTATAGAGTAAGGACTACCAGAGAATTTGTTCCAATTCAATGATAGTGACAACACCTCCACCTTTGATGTAATGGGTAACTTCAACATTTGCTTCGTGGGAAAATTATAGGCATTGCAACGATATTCATCAAAGTGTGTCGATGTCTTGTGGAAGTTTCATCACTTTTCAATCTACTAAAATATTTTTTATTTTATCTCAATCCTTAAGGCTTTAATTAGGTGTATTGTTAGTCACGTTAGCAGTGATTTCATTAAATATTCATCGATTCCATTCTATGGTCTACATGTATGCTTGGGAATCTTAAGGAATAAACAAATACACCTAACCTAGATGAAAGATAGTATGAAGACTACAATATTTCTTAGGAGGTCAACTAATCTAGAAGAGGGGAAAGGAAGGGGTGAAGGAGAGCACATTCGACAACAAGACAACTCCCCACTAAAGAATGTTAGCATAATTAGGATGACTAGTATGGGTAGAAATGGAGTCGCACTCATCCATAAGGCATGGTGTTGACCAAAGGAACCAAATTATAGGAAAAATGTCAATGGATACATACCAAATAGAGAAGGGATGGTTGAGAGGAAGGAGGTATGATTGGGGCGAGTTCATACTCACCTGAATAGATGAGAAATTGTCATAATTGCAATAGGGTGGAGGTAGTGGATTGAGCTACACATTAGTTATACATGCATTGGTGTAGGAACATTTCCCATCACTCAATAGTAGGGATTCCAGAGTTGAGATATAGTGGCATTATGTACAACTACTATGATAGGACTCAAGCGACCAGTATTAGGAATAAACAATGAGGTAGTAGAAATTGAATATGTTAGAGGCTTATGTAGAGGACATTGTAAAATAACCATACTAGTAATTGGTCATGAGAGAGCATAAGTAGATGGATTTGTAGTTTAGAAGGATCGAGATTTCGGGGCAAGTGCACACATGGAATATCCAAGTCACGGTGCATCCAATGGAGCAATACAAGGTCATATAGGACAAGGTGTGGTGACTGATCAACACATATGGATGCACCAAAAGGTTATACAAAAGAGAGAATGCCATAAGTGAAGGAGGGGTTAGAGGAGGCTAGAGCGGGCCTTATAGGTAAGAAAAAGCTTTATGTTTTTTTTGATACACTTATAATTTGAATTTTTCCTTTCAAACAAGAGAAATTACCAATTAATGGTTACAAACACAAATAGTTCATAAATTGGAACTAGACCTCTTAAGGGCAACCCTAAGGCCCAACAACTACATAGTTTGCAGAGAGAGAGAAATGATTCAATAGTAATTCTTGCATCTATAAATGTCTGGATATTCATGGAATATCATGTCTATTGGATATAGAGATTTAACATTGACAAAATGGATAAAGAGAAGTGGGAATAGCATTAGCAACTAGAGTATGAAGGCTCCATCCCACGATGAGATTTACAAGGCATATGTGACCATTAGATTTTTGGAAGATTTTTTTTCTTAAAACACTATGCCAAATAAAACATTTTTATGGCTGCAATTGAAAAAATTAAATAAATAACATTTTAAAATAATTATTATATATTTTAATAACAAAGTTAAAAAAAATAAAAATTAAAAAAAGAATAACACATGTTAAAACATTTATTTAAAAATAGAAAAAAAAACAATAATAAAATCTTCCACGCCCTTTTGGTGCCACAATTCAAAAACCAAGTAGTGTATATGCACATCGAGGAAGGGTCGCTGCTTTGCAGTTGAGATAAAAATGCAAGTAGATCTGCCTCTCCCAGGTCGACCATCAATGTGGGCATCAATGCATTGGTTAAAGGGATTTTTTGCTCAGTCAGTGCCAGGATAAGGAGGTTGCCTGCATGCAAGTAAAACCTCCATCTCCTTCGATTTAACCCTAACTCTCTCCTTCCAGATAACCCCGCTGATGGAGATCCCAATGCCCTACTATTCTAATTGGTCTGTTTGCATATCTAGGTCAATCGTTCTGAGGCATGGAGTGCATAAGCTTCTGTCAAAGTGGATGAGTTAGGATCCAAGATCGAGACAACATTCTCCATGGTGCTTTTCGGATTCTCAACCCTCCCTAACAGGCGGGCGGACAGGGGCAACGATCAATAGCCGACCCACAATTTTAGTCGGGCCAATCTCATTGGTCAGGGGGCCTTCTGGACTGTGTATAGGGACACTGTTACCGACGGACAACTAGTGGTCGTGAAGATAATCAGAAGCTGCTTTACCGAAGGGGATGTGAACTGCCTAAATGAAGCAGAAACAGATATTACCAATCGATTTCCAATTTTTTACATCTTTGTACATCTGAACCACTTCACAATTCATGATATCATACATCGATAGTGGTAGGTACCTTGAAATCTGGTTACATAAGCTACAACATTAATTATTTTTGGATGTCTCTAAACTGTTTGACAAAAACATGGAATGAAACTCTTTATTTTTTTTGTCATGACACTTTGTATGTATTCACATGATTAGTTTAGAATAAGATTTGTAAGGGGAATATCGTTTCCATGTTTTAGTAGGAAATTTTGCTTAATATTTCAAAATAAGGGCTCAGTCTTGATATGTCTGATAGCAGCAACAATTTGAGCATGTGTGTTAGTTCTCAAACAGTTTGACAAAAAGATTGAATGAAATCCCCTACATAATTATAGGCTCAATACTAGTTGGTTCAACATATGGGAACTATATGCCTCGAAGATTTGGATCCGTTCAAAGAAAAATACACTCGAAGACTTTCTGCAATTAGTTGCATAAACACTGTCTTCTATGATTCTGGAATCTCAGTGATACAGAGTTGCAACGAGCATAGTCCTCAGGAAACCCCCAGGTTGTACCCCAACCAGTTTCAAACTTGGTATTTTGAAAGTCCAAGATTCTTCTCACTATAAGGAGTTGGAAAGTTATGAGCTCTCACCCATAAGTAGAGATGCTATAACCCATCTTCCACATCCTTGCTTGTCATTTCAAAATAATATTTATTTTACTAGCAATAATAAGTACATCTGAAGTTGGTTTGTCAAACAATAGCGTAGAAGGAATGTTCTAATTCTGGTCGGATATTAGACTATTTGACTAATTTCACAAGTGCATATGTTCATGTTCTTTGTAACAACTCTCGAATTTAGTGATTGGATGCCATTTCTACACTGTGACAACCTAAATGATATCATCCAGTCATGTGTTAAATTCAAAAAAATTCTCTTTTTGATGACAAAGTCACTCTTTTTGTTTTCCCATGTAATCATTAAAAAGAGTAATAGAGCATATCTACAACACACCTGTACCAAAAACCATTGACAGTAAAGCGAACGAATCTGGGTTGCATCCTTCATTCATGGAACCTTTCATAATCATATTTATTCTACCAACAAATAATTTACTTTTGTGACTTTGGCCTACTATTTATTTCAGTTGGATAAGGTATAATTGGTGCAACACTTCAGATCTACATGACCACATTACTTCCATTGTTTGCATCCTGATTGTTAACTCATAATACCCTATCAAGAGCTCTGTTTATTGAGTTCGAGAAGTGCCTAAGTGCAAGGTGCATGTTCTAATTAGGTGGTTATAGTGTGATTTGGAAACCAATCATGAGACAGTCTACCTGGCATGGTGCATGTTCTAATTAGGTGGTTATAGTGTGATTTGGAAATGGAAAATCTCAAGGACGAGAAAGCGTTGAAACTCTTAGACCTGGTTTTGACATTTTTGTGAGAGTTCTTTTCAAAGAATTTGGTGCTACAAGAAGTGCGGACTGTATTTCCTCTTTTGACCCCTTGAAAGAGTTATTTTCAAAGAATTTGGAGCTGCACATGAAGATGATAAACTTGGTGGATAGCACCACGTTGATCTGGCACAATTCGTGTTTGAGAAGGGTTTTCTTGTTCTCAGTGTGTATCCGAAATTTCTACCCTCAATGCATACCCATTTTGAGATATCCTTGATAGCTTGGGGGAAGTGTACGACCCATGTGCATAGGCCTAAATTTGGGTGATATTTGTAAAAGGATAGAATGTATGGTTATGGGTATGGTTGATCACTGTCTAATTGCAACAACCAAAAAAATGGCATCTCTCAAGGTCTATTTTCATACCTATAGAAGCAACATTACCAACATCGTAAAGATCTCATCCTTGAGATCACTCTGAGATATCAAAACCATGAATTACAGAGAACAACAAAGGGTTAATTTTTCGATGCCAAACTCTCAACCACATATCCCATACTCAATTCAACAACATACCAATGATGAACTGTTATTTCGATGAGCACCCAATGAATCTAGAAATGACACTATTGAGCTAACATAATACTTGCGAAGTATACAATAACCAGAAGGAAACATAATGTCAGCAACTTGGAAATTCTGAAGTAGAAGTTTGATTCACATCTATCAATGATGTCTGTGAGAGTATTAGTAAAACGTGGAAGAAATAAAACATCAATATATTTTAAAATAAGCATGTTACCAACATCTACGCATTTAATGGAATCACATGCTGAATTATTCAATGGCGATTTTGATGGATGCAAAAATATCCATTGATTTTGATGGATGCAAAAAGTATCCACATGCTCAATTATTCAATGGTGATTTTGATGGATTCACAAAATGCACTTGTGTTTGTGCAAAAAGGAAAGCTAGTGAGTGCTAGCTTTCCCCCATGGTGGGATCATGTTGTCCAAGATGAGCTCGTGCTTGTGCAAGAGGGAAAGCTGGCACGCGCTAGCTTTCCTCTGTGGTGGGATGATGTTGTCCAAGAAGAGCTCATGCTTGCGCAAGAGGGAAAGCTAGTACATGCTATCTTTCCCGCTCGGTAGGATGATGTTTATCCGAGATGAGCTCGTGGTTGTGCAATAGAGAAAGCTAGCAGGCGCTAGATTTCCCCCACAGTGGGATGATTTTGTCCGAGATGAGCTTGTACTTGTGCAAGAGGGAAAACTAACACGTGATAGATTTCCCCACGGTGGGATGATTTTGTTCGAGATCAGCTCGTGCTTGTTCAAGAGGGAAAAACTAGCACGTGATAGCCTTCCCCCATGGTGGAATGATGTTGTCCAAGATGAGCTTGTGCTTGTATAAGAGGGAAAGCTAGCACGTTCTAGCTTTCCCCCATGGTGTTTGAGATGCGCTCATTCTTGTGCAAGAGGGAAAGCTAGCACTAGCTTTCCCCCATGATGGGATGATGTTTTTCGAGATGCACTCCTCCTTGTACAAGATGGAAAGCTAGCATGTGATAGATTTCCCACAAGTGGGATGATGTTGTTCGAGATGCACTCCTACTTATGCAAGAGGGAAAACTATGCTAGCTTTCCCACCAGTGGGATGGTGTTGTTCGAGATGCGCTCCTACTTGTGCAAGAGGGAAAGCTACCACGCGCTAGCTTTCCCCCACAGTGGGATGTTGTTGTCCGAGATGAGCTTGTGCTTGTGCAAGAGGGAAAGCTAGCACATGCTATCTTTCCTCCACAGTGGGATCATGTTGTCTTAGATGAGCTCGCGCTTGTGCAAGACAAAAAGCTAGCATGAGCTAGCTTTCCCTCACGGTGGGATGATGTTTTATGAGATGAGCTCGCGCTTGTGCAAGAGGGAAAACTAGCACGCACTAGATTTCCCCCACAGTGGGATGTTGTTGTCTGAGATGAGCTCCTTCTTGTGCAAGAGGGAAAACTAGCCTGTAGGGAAAGCTATCACATGCTAGCTTTCCCCAACAATGGGATGATGTTGTTTGAGATGCACTCCTACTTGTGCAAGAGGGAAAACTAACACGTGATAGATTTCCCCACAATGGGATGATTTTGTCCGAGATGAGCTCATGCTTGTGCAAGAGGGAAAAGCTAGCACATGCTAGCTTTCCCCCATGGTGGAATGATGTTGTCCAAGATGAGCTCGTGCTTGTGCAAGAGGGAAAGTTAGCATGCGCTAGATTTCCCCCAAAGTGGGATGATGTTGTTCGAGATGAGCTCGTGCTTGTGCAAGAGGGAAAGTTAGCATGCACTAGCTTTCCCCACTAGTGGGATGATGTTGCTTGAGATGCACTCCTGCTTGTGCAAGAGGGAAAGCTAGCACTAGCTTTCCCCCACGGTGGGATGATGTTGTTCGAGATGCACTCCTCCTTGTGCAAGATGGAAAGCTAGCATGCGCTAGCTTTCCCACCAGTGGGATGATGTTGTTAGAGATGTGCTCCTACTTGTGCAAGAGGGAAAGCTAGCACATGCTAGCTTTTCCCCACATTGGGATGATGTTGTCCTAGATGAGCTCGTGCTTGTGCAAGATAGAAATCTAGTACGCATTAGCTTTCCCCCATGGTGGGATGATGTTGTCTAAGATGAGCTCGTGCTTGTGCAAGAGGGAATGATGTTGTCCGAGATGAGCTCGTCCTTGTGCAAGAGTTAAAGCTAGCACGAGCTATCTTTCCCCCATGGTGGGATGATGTTGTTCTAGATGAGCTCGTGCTTATGCAAGTGGGAAATCTAGCACGCGTTAGCTTTCCCCCACGATGGGATGATGTTGTCCGAGATGATCTCGTGCTTCTGCAAGGGATAAAGCTAGCACATGCTAGCTTTCCCCGATGGTGGGATGATGTTGTTTGAGATGAGCTTGTGCTTGTGCAAGAGGAAAATCCAACATGCACTAGCTTTCCCCCACTATGGGATGATTTTGTTTGAGATGAGCTCCTTCTTTTGCAAGAGGGAAAGCTAGCCTGTAGGGAAAGCTATCACATGCTAGCTTTCCCAAACGATGGGATGATGTTGTTTGAGATGCACTCTTGCTTGTGCAATAGGGAAACCTAGCACATGCTAGATTTACCCCATGGTGGGATGATGTTGTCTGAGATGAGCTCGCGCTTGTGCAAGAGGGAAAACTAGCACATGCTAGCTTTCCCCCACAGTAGGATGATGTTGTCTGAGATGAGCTTGTGATTGTGCAAGAGGGAAAGCTAGCACGTGCTAGCTTTCCCCCATGGTGCTTGAGATGCCCTCCTGCTTGTGCAAGAGGGAAGGCTTGCGTTTGTGCAAGAGGGAAATCTAGCACGTGCTAGCCCCATGGTAGGATGATGTTTTTCGAAGATGAGCTCGTACTTGTGCAAGTGGGAAAGATAGCATGCACTAGCTTTCCCCCACAATGGGATGATGTTGTCCGAGATGAGCTCGTTCTTTTGCAAGGGGGAAAGCTAGCACATGCTAGCTTTCCCCGATGGTGGAATGATGTTGTTCGAGATGAGCTCATGCTTGTGGAAGTGGGAAATCAAGCACGCGCTAGCTTTCCCCCACTGCGGGATGATGTTGTTTTAGATGAGCTCCTTCTTGTGCAAGAGGGAAAGCTAGCCTGTAGGTAAATCTATCACATGCTAGCTTTCCCAAACGATGGGATGATGTTGTTGAGATGCCCTCCTGCTTGTGCAAGAGGGAAAACTAACATGTGATAGATTTCCCCACGGTGGGATGATTTTGTCCGAGATGAGCTTGTGCTTGTGCAAGAGGGAAAAGGTAGCACATGCTAGCTTTCCCCCATGGTGGAATGATGTTATCCAAGATGAGCTTGTGCTTGTGCAAAAGGGAAAATTAGCGGGCGCTAGATTTCCCCCAAAGTGGGATGATGTTGTTCGAGATGAGCTCGTGCTTGTGAAAGAGGGAAAATTAGCATGCACTAGCTTTCCTCACCAGTGGGATGATGTTGTTTGAGATGAGCTCCTGCTTGTGAAAGAGGGAAAGCTAGCACTAGCTTTCCCCCACATTAGGATGATGTTGTTCAAGATGGAAAGCTAGCTCGTGCTTGTGAAAGATGGAAAGCTATCATGCGCTAGCTTTCCCACCAGTGGGATGATGTCGTTCAAGATGCGCTCCTACTTGTGCAAGAGGGAAAACTATGCTAGCTTTTCCACCAGTGGGATGATGTTGTTCGAGATGCGCTCCTACTTGTGCAAGAGGGAAAAGCACACGCTAGCTTTCCCCCACATTGGGATGATGTTGTCCTAGATGAGCTCATGCTTGTGCAAGATAGAAATCTAGTACGTGTTACCTTTTCCCCATGGTGGGATGATGTTGTCTGAGAGGAGCTTGTGCTTGTGCAAGAAGGAATGATGTTGTCCGAGATGAACTCATCCTTGTGCAAGAGTTAAAGCTAACACGAGTTATCTTTCCCCCCATGGTGGGATGATGTTGTTCTAGATGTGATCGTACTTGTGCAAGAGGGAAATCTAACACGCGCTAGCTTTCCCCCACGGCGGGATGATGTTTGTCCGAGATGAGCTCATGCTTGTGAAAGACGAAAATCTACTACGCGCTAGCATTCCCCCATGGTGGGATGTTGTTGTCCGAGATGAGCTCACGCTTGTGCAAGTGGGAAAGCTAGCACGTGCTAGATTTCCTCCACGATGGGATGATGTTGTCCTAGATGAGCTCACGCTTGTGCAAGACGAAAAGATAGCACGCGCTTGTTTTCCCCCACGATGGGATGATGTTGTCTGAGATGAGCTCGTGCTTGTGCAAGGGGGAAATCTAGCACATGCTAGCTTTCCCCGATGGTGGGATGATGTTGTTCGAGAGGAGCTCGTGCTTGTGCAAGAGGGAAAGCAAGCACGCGCTATCTTTCCCCCACTGTGGGATGATGTTGTCTGAGATGAGCTCCTTTTTGTGCAAGAGGGAAAGCTATCCTGTAGGGAAAGATATCACACGCTAGCTTTCCCCAATGATGGGATGATGTTGTTTGAGATGCACTCATGCTTGTGCAAGAGGGAAAACTAACACGTGATAGATTTCCCCACTGTGGTATCATTTTGTCTGAGATGAGCTAATGCTTTTGCAAGAGGGAAAAGCTAGCACGTGCTAGATTTCCCCCATGGTGGAATGATGTTGTCCAAGATGAGCTCATGCTTGTGCAAGAGGGAAAGTTAGCATGCACTCCATTCACCCAAAGTGGGATGATGTTGTTCGAGATGACCTCGTGCTTGTGCAAGAGGGAAAGTTAGCATGCACTAGCTTTCCCCACCAGTGGGATGATGTTTTTTGAGATGCGCTCCTACTTGTGCAAGAGGGAAAGATAGCACTAGATTTCCCCCACGGTGGGATGATGTTGTTCGAGATGCACTCCTCCTTTTGCAAGATGGAAAGATAGCATGTGCTAGCTTTCCCACCAGTGGGATGATGTTGTTCGAGATGTGCTCCTATTTGTGCAAGAGGGAAAACTATGCTAGCTTTCCCACCAGTGGGATGATGTTGTTCGAGATGCGCTCCTACTTGTGCAAGAGGGAAAGCTAGCACACACTATCTTTCCCCCATATTGGGATGATGTTGTCCTAGATGAGCTCATGCTTGTGCAAGATAGAAATCTAGTACACGTTAGCTTTCCCCGATGGTGGGATGATGTTGTCTGAGATGAGCTCGTGCTTGTGCAATAGGGAATGATGTTGTCCGAGATGAGCTCATCCTTGTGAAAGAATTAAATCTAGCATGAGCTATATTTCCCCCATGGTGTGATGATGTTTTTCTAGATGAGCTTGTGCTTGTGCAAGTGGGAAATCTAGCACGTGCTAGCTTTCCCCGACGATGGAATGATGTTGTCTGATATGAGCTCGTGCTTGTGCAATGGGTAAAGCTACCACATTCTATCTTTCCCCGATGGTGGGATGATGTTTTTTGAGATGAGCTCATGCTTGTGAAAGAGGAAAAGCAAGCACACGCTAGCTTTCCCCCACTGTGGGATGATGTTGTCTGAGATGAGCTCCTTCTTGTGCAAGAGGGAAAGCTAGCCTGTAGGGAAAGCTATCACATACTAGATTTCCCCAATGATGGGATGATGTTGTTTGAGATGCACTCTTGTTTGTGCAAAAGAGAAAGATAACATGCGTTAGCTTTCCCCCACGGTGGGATGATGTTTTTCTAGATGAGGTCATACTTGTGCAAGAGGGAAAGCTAACATGTGATAGCTTTCTCCCACAGTGGGATGATGTTTGTCTGAGATGAGCTCATTCTTGTGCAAGACAGAAAGCTACCACGTCTTAGCTTTCCCCCACGATGGGATGTGGTTGTCGGAGATGAGCTCGTGCTTGTGTAAGAGGGAAAGCTAGCATGTGCTAGCTTTCCTCCATGGTGGGATGATGTTGTCCTAGATGAGCTCGTGCTTGTGCAAGATAGAAAGCTATCACGTGCTAGCTTTCCCCCACGATGGGATGATGTAGTCCAAGATGAGCTCGTGCTTGTGCAAGGGGGAAAGCTAGCACATGCTAGCTTTCCCCGATGGTGGGATGATGTTGTTCAATATGAGCTCGTGCTTGTGCAAGAGGGAAAGCAAGCATGTGCTAGCTTTCCCCCACTGTGGGATGATGTTGTCTGAGATGAGATCCTTCTTGTGCAAGAGGGAAAGCTAGCCTGTAGAGAAATCTATCACACGCTAGCTTTCCCCAATGATGGGATGATGTTGTTTGAGATGCACTCCTACTTGTGCAAGAGGGAAAAATAACACGTGATATATTTCCCCATGGTGGGATGATTTTTTTCGAGATGAGCTCATGCTTGTGCAAGAGGAAAAATATAGCACGTGCTAGCTTTCCCCCATGGTGGAATAATGTTGTCCAATATGAGCTCGTGCTTGTGCAAGAGGGAAAGTTAGCACGCTCTAGATTTCCCCCAAAGTGGGATGATGTTGTTCGAGATGAGCTCGTGCTTGTGCAAGAGGGAAAGTTAGCACGTACTAGTTTTCCCCACCAATGGGATGATGTTGTTTGAGATGTGCTCCTGCTTGTGCAAGAGGGAAAGCTAGCACTAGCTTTCCCTCATGGTGGGATGATGTTGTTCAATATGCAATCCACCTTGTGCAAGATTGAAAGCTAGCATGCGCTAGCTTTCCCACCAGTGGGATAATGTTGTTCGAGATGCGCTCCTTCTTGTGCAATAAGGAAAACTATGCTATCTTTCCCACCAGTGGGATGATGTTGTTCGAGATGCACTCCTACTTGTGCAAGAGGGAAAGCTAGAACACGCTAACTTTCCCCCACATTGGGATGATGTTGTCCTAGTTGAGCTCGTGCTTCTGCAAGATAGAAATCTAGTACGTGTTTAGCTTTCCCCCATGGTGGGATGATGTTGTCTAAGATGAGCTCGTGCTTGTGCAAGAGGGAATGATGTTATCTGAGATGAGCTTGTCCTTGTGCAAGAGTTAAAGCTAGCATGAACTATCTTTCCCCCATGGTGGGATGATGGTGTTCTAGATGAGGTCGTACTTGTGCAAGAGGGAAAGCTAACACGCTCTAGATTTCCCCCACGGTGGGATAATGTTTGTCTGAGATGATCTTGTGCTTGTGCAAGATGGAAAGCTACCACACGCTAGCTTTCCCTCACGCTAGGATGTTGTTGTCCGATATGAGCTCACGCTTGTGCAAGAGTGAACGCTAGCACATGCTAGCTTTCCTCCACGGTGGGATGATGTTTTCCTAGATGAGCTCACGCTTGTGTAATATGGAAAGATAGCACACACTAGCTTTCCCCCACGGTGGGATGATGTTGTCTGAGATGAGCTCATGTTTTTGCAAGAGAGAAAACTAGCACATGCTAGCTTTCCCCCATAGTGGGATGATGTTGTTTGAGATGAGCTCGTTATTGTGAAAGAGGGAAAGATAGCACGGGCTAGCTATCCCCCATGGTCGGATGATTTTTTTTGAGATGAGCTCGTGCTTGTGCAAGAGGGAAACCTAGAATGAACTAGCTTTCCCCCATGGTGGGATGATGTTGTTCTAGATGAGCTTGTGCTTATGAAAGAGGGCAAGTGGTAGGACCACATATTGTACCCTTTTTGCCCATACTTTTTGCTATTATTTTACCCTTCATCACCTGCATTTTGACTTATACTATCATTTCACCTGATCATTCCAAGGTATACAACGTCCTTTCTCATTATTTTATGCTTAATCCGTTNTGCATAATACTTTACATTACTTTTGAACCTAACCATTGATTAGAAGTGCAGAAGTGTCCATATTTGCAGAATAGTATTTCAGACCGATGCTGAAACACAGAACTGCCCAAGCCGCTGTTGAGCTGATGCTGAAACACGGGAGCTGCTACACAACCCAAGGACGCATATGCCGAAACACGGAGCTGCTACACAGTCCGAGGATGCATATGCCGAAACACGAAGCAGCTACACGGTTCAAGAATGCAGATGCTGAAACACGGAGCTGGCACTCAGTTCAGAACAGATGCTGAGACACAGAGGAGGCTACCACGATGCTGAAACACGAGTCCTGACAGCTAGCAATCAAGCCGACACAGGACACAAATTGCGTACTAAAAACAACATTAGCAGCTATGTGAAGAAGCCGTTACACCAGCTGTAACAGCAATGATTCGTCCAGCCCCTGTATT
>ML802313.1:126431-144597 GCA_009831015.1 Picea engelmannii
TATTACATTATGATGAGAAGGTGGCTTGCATTTTTCTTTTGGTCTGAAGAGGATTCCCATAGGACCTTAAAGGGTATATCATTTTGGGAGTCCTCTTTTCTATCATTAAAACCTTGACACCCTTGTTTCAACCCAAAGACATATTCAAATTTCGAAGTGTTGATTTGGGTTAAGTTGTTGGGACTTCCCTTGGTATTTTGGACTGATAAATTCATGGAGATGTTAAAGAATCAATTAGGTAATTTTATTTTAGTAGACTCTTCTTACAAGAATAGTGTTCTTCATAAAACCTTTTAAGCCATAAAGGTCACATTTACTCCAGGGTAATGTGTAAAGTTGACAGCAAGCATTCTCCATAGATTGTTCATCCAAACCTATCCAGTACAGTTCTACAACATAATTAATAATGCCAATATTCAATGCAAAATTCCCATCACTGTCACACTTCAAACAGAGTTTCTGGTTGTCAGGACTATGTTCCAACCTTATTTCATCGATCAGATCATTGGTATCATCATTATTACTAGGGTCGATCACAAATAAATTTAAAAACCTATCACTGCTATGTTCAGATCTGTCATTTAAATCCGGGTTGACATTGTCATAAATGCCCCGGTCATACTTGGTTCTGACTTGTATGGAATCTCCAGGATCAGACATGTTGGTACACCCAGGAATATCAAGGATCAAGGTTTGTTGTTCTTCTGGAGAAACAAGGATCTCATCATCAAAAATCTTCAAAAATGTAGAGTGATCTATCTCTTTGCAATGTTCTTTGTCCATTGACAAAAAACCAAAATTCTCTTGTCAAGTCGTATTATGACTAGAGCATTTAACATCTCTCTTGACAGGGAAATGTAGTATTATGAATATGACGTCTAACATCTCATCTTCGTACGCTTGCAACATCTTTGAAAGCAAATTTCTTGACAAGGATAGTATTATGACTATGGAATCTAATATCTCTTCTACACGGGCTTGCAATATTTTTATCACCGTCATCCCTAGAACCGCCATAATTATGCATCTTAATTGGTGCAACAAAGCAGTGGAACGTGGAGATTCAAAGAAACACAACAAATCTTGAGCATTTTTCTTGAGCTTAGACTACTAGTTTTCACATAATGGATGAAAGAATAGTGAACATGGGGGGAGGGATGACCTTGTGCATCAATGAGGATAAGGTTGGGGCACAAGTTCTACAACTTAGTTTTGGCCTCACCTTCATCCTTGCATATCTTCAGAGCCTTCCCTCTCTCACCTTCATGGGTGAGTCTAGTGAAAGTGGAGTGAAATTGAGAAATAGTGAAGGTGGTGTTAGGTGGATGTTCAGGTTGTGCAATCTCATCCTCACCCTTACCCTCATGGGTGGAGTTAGAGGAAAGTTATGCTCATAAATTTCTCCACAGATAAATTACAGGCAAATGTTCAGACCAAGAACTTTGTTCTTTTGGAAAAAAGCATGCACAGTGTGCTTTTCTTAAATCTATGAAATTTATAAAGTCCATCATGTTGAGCCATCTTTAAAACTAGCTGGAACCATGAATATACAAGTTGAAACTATGAATGTTCACTTATTCATGTTTGATTTCCAATTCATGGTTTGGGGCAAGAGATTTCATGATGAATAAAGTTTGTTGCAGGAGTGGCTAACAAAAACACTGACAGAAATAGACTAGTTAAAATTTGAGATCCATTATCCATCATGAAGAGCACTCTCTAAAACCAGTTGGAATCATGGATAGACAGGTTGAAACTATGAATGGTCACGTGTTCATGTTTCACTGCCAATTCATGGTTTGGGCAAGAGATTTCAGGGTGGATAATGTTTGCTGTAGGAATGGCCAGCAAAAAGATAGAAAAAAATAGACTGGTGTAGCTTCAATCATAGCAGCAACATTAGGCATTATTTGCTTAAATTCCACAGCAGTATGAAATTGAAGAATCTTCCATAGAGTACAGATATGATAAATTCAATGTATTTTTAACTATCCCTGATAATATAGCTAATGTATTTGATACCTGTCTAATCATAAACCACAAAAACCAATTCAAACATCCCGAAAACATTTATAAAAATTTTTAGAAATAGGATAAAGTCAATGTATTTTTTACTGTCTTTGATTACATTAAGATGAGAAGGTGGCTTGCATTTTTCTTTTGGTTTGAAGAGGATTCCCATAGGAACTTAAAGGGTATATCATTTTGGGAGTCCTCTTTTCTATCATTAAAACCTTGACACCCTTGTTTCAACCCAAAGACATAATCAAATTTCAAAGTGTTGATTTGGGTTAAGGTGTTGGGACTTCCCTTGGTATTTTGGACTGATAAATTCATGGAGATGTTAAAGAATCAATTAGGTAATTTTATTTTAGTAGACTCTTCTTACAAGAATAGTGTTCTTCATAAAACCTTTTAAGCCATAAAGGTCACATTTACTCTAGGGTAATTTGTAAGGTTGACAACAAGCATGCTCCATAGATTGTTCATCCAAACCTGTCCAGTTCTGTTCTACAACATAATTAATAATGCCAATATTCAGTGCAAAATTCCCATCACTGTCACACTTAAAACAGAGTTTCTGGTTGTCAGGACTATGTTCCAGCTTTATTTTATCGATCAGATCATTGGTATCATAATTATTACTAGGGTCGATCACAAATAACTTTAAAAACCTATCACTTATATGTTCAAATCTATTATTTAAATCCGGGTTGACATCGTCATAAATGCCCTGGTCATACTTGGTTTTGACTCATATGGAATCTCCAGGATTAGACATGTTGGTACACCCATGATTATCAAGGATCAAGATTTGTTGTTCTTTTGGAGCAACAAGGATCTCATCATAAAAAATATTCAAAAATGTACAGTGATCTATCTCTTTGCAATGTTCTTGGTCCACGTCAAAATCTAGGTCCCTTTCTTCAATGGTGGCTTCATCTATGTGGCCAACAATACTACCCTCTTTAAATTCTGGGCACAACCCTATATTGGAGAATGTACCATTTGTTTGTATTTCATATTCCCCCATGAGAACAGATGTGCCCTCATTGCTAGGCTAGATGATATCAAAGCACAACCCCTAAAGTATGATTTGTCCAAACTTAGCTTGTAATTCTAGGTTTTTCCTATCAAACCAATTCTCTGCTACTTCATGAACTTGAAACCCTTTGTGTCCAATATTGCAGACACTATCTTCTATTTTCATCTCGCCATTCGATGTGAGAAAGGCCTTGTTACTGTCACCATCCAGATTGAAAAGAAACAGATATTCAGAATGCAACCAATCATATCTATTATACTCATCTTTACAAGTGCTATGGTTGCTATCATCCTTATTTTTTGCCAAAATAGATTGATGAGAAGGTGTCCCTTTGGCTTGAAAATGTTGGTTAGATCCTAATTCATCCAAAATTCCACCAACATGACTACTAGTAGCAAAAAATGTTTTTATCTCTATTTTATCACACAAATCTGTTAAATAAAATGATTTGTTCCCATTTCCGCCTCTGCAAAGGTTTTCCTATTTTGGACTAAATGAAGAATCTGAATGGAGGATTGTGTCATTCCCATTCCATGGATAGAAATATTGATCAAGATATATTCCTTTGAAATGACTCTCAACTCCAGCTCATTGTTCTTTGCTTCATTTCCGTTCTCCTTGCTCATGTCATAATGAGGTTCACCATTAAAAATCACAGAAAAAGGACCTCTTCTTGAGTTAAATAAGATATATTCATCCAACTCATGCAGATTAGATACCATTTCTCTTTTCAAACTGAAATTACAAAATGGTTTGAGATTCGACCTTTATTCATTTCTTATTTCAGAGGCTTCTTCCTTAATGGTGTCAATTTCGAGTGTTTCAAGGAAACCATGACTTATGTCTTTGTTTGTTGGCTGCTCTTCTAACATGGCAGAGTCTCGTGACGATCCTAGTGGATGTTCTAGTGTAGGTTCCTCATCCATCAAGATCCACACATTATTACATAACTGATTACTGACATCATCAAGTGAAGGGGTAATGTATACAACTCTCAAAATATTTTTATTGTTGAAGATCTATGCTACACAGACTAAATTCTGAACCTGAGGCAGGTATTCCCTTGAATACATTAACAATAAATCTGGGCCACAAAACCAATCCCCTACACCATTAGAAATAAGGGAACCTTAAACCTCCCTAGCCAGCATGACATGGATAGGTAGTTTTGATACCTTCAAGTTTTTTTCTTACATTAAAAACAAATATTCTTCATTTTGGTGAATGTTGTCAGTACTCTAAGCATTTTTGACAAGAAATAGGTTAATTGATTGGGCTTCTATCTAGATATGTCTTAATTCTTCCCCTTGACCATCTCAGGCCATAAAGTGTAGGGACTAAGATGCACTAAGTTAGAAACATATTTGTATAGTGGTTTAAATAGAGCTTTTCTTTGAGGTTTGATGAGATTATGCAAGGACATTTGGCTCTGTCATGGGCTAGTCTATAAGATATCGTAGGCACACCAACATGGTTGAATGCTTCATTTATACTCTAAATAACGAACAATTTTATTCCAAAAAATGAACTTCCTCTTCCTATTATTATCTCATTGAGATGAATTTTAATACAAATTGCCAATATTAAGACAAACAAATATGCAAATTACCACGGTGGGACGATGTTGTCCGATATGAGCTCCTTCTTGTGCAGGAGGGAAAGCTAACACACACTAGCTTCCGCCCATGGTGGGACGATGTTGTCCGAGATGAGCTCCTACTTGTGCAAGAGGGAAAAATAGCACGTGCTAGCTTTCCTGCATGATGTTCTCCGAGATGAGCTCCTGCTTGTGCAAGAGGTAAAGCTAGCACGCATTAGCTTTCCCCCGTGGTCAGATGATGTTCTCTGAGATGATCTCTTGCTTGTGCAAGAGGGAAGGAAAGCATGCGCTATATTTCCCCCATGGTGGGATGATGTTGTCCAAAATGAGCTCATGCTTGTACAAGAGGGAAAGCTAGCATGCGCTAGCTTTCCTCACCGATGGGATGATGTTGTTCGAGATGTGCTCTTGCTTGTGTAAGAGGGAAAGCTAGCACAAGTTAGCTTTCCTTGACAATGGAATGATGTTCAAAAAATGCACTTGTGTTTGTGTAAAAAGTAAATCTAGTGAGTGCTAGCTTTCCCCCATGGTGGGATCATGTTGTCTGAGATGAGCTTCTTGTGCAAGAGGGAAATCTAGCACACGCTAGATTTCCTCTATGGTGGGATGATGTTGTCCAAGATGAGATCATGCTTGCGCAAGAGGGAAAGCCATCACATGCTATCTTTCCCGCTCGATAGGATGATGTTTATCCGAGATGAGCTTGTGCTTGTGCAAGAGGGAAAGCTAGCAGGCACTAGCTTTCCCCCACGGTGGGATGATGTTGTCCAAGATGAGCTTGTACTTGTGCAAGAGAGAAAACTAACATGTGATAGATTTCCCCACGGTGGGATGATTTTGTCCAAGATGATCTCGTGCTTGTGCAAGAGGGAAAAGCTAGCACGTGCTAGCTTTCCCCCATGGTGGAATGATGTTTTCCATGATGAGCTCATGCTTGTGCAAGAGGGAAAGCTAGCACGTGCTAGATTTCCCCCGTGGTGTTTCAGATGCACTCATGCTTGTGAAAGAGGGAAAGCCAGCACTAGCTTTCCCCCATGGTGGGATGATGTTGTTTGAGATGCACTCTTCCTTGTGCAAGATGGAAAGCTAACATGCACTAGCTTTCCCACCAGTGGGATGATGTTGTTCGAGATGCACTCATACTTGTGCAAGAGGGAAAACTATGCTAGCTTTCCCACCAGTGGGATGATGTTGTTTGAGATGCACTCCTACTTGTGCAAGAGGGAAAACTAGCACACACTATCTTTCCCCCACATTGGGATGATGTTGTCCTAGATGAGCTCGTGCTTGTGAAAGATAGAAATATAGTATGCGTTAGCTTTCCCCCATGGTGGGATGATGTTTTATGAGATGAGCTCATGCTTGTGCAAGAGGGAATGATGTTGTCCGAGATGATCTTGTCCTTGTGCAAGAGTTAAAGCTAGCATGAGCTATCTTTCCCCCATGGTGGGAAGATGTTGTTTCAGATGAGCTCATGCTTATGCAAGTGGGGAAGCTAGCACACACTAGTTTTTCCCCACGATGGGATGATGTTGTCCGAGATGAGCTCGTGCTTGTGCAAGGGGGAAAGCTAGCACATGCTAGCTTTCCCCGATGGAGGGATAATGTTGTTCGAGATGAGATCTTGCTTGTACAAGAGGGAAATCAAACACACGCTAGCTTTCCCACACTGTGGGATTATGTTGTCTGAGATGAGCTCCTTCTTGTGCAAGAGGGAAAGCTAACTTGTAGGGAAATCTATCTCAAGCTAGATTTCCCCAACGATGGGATGATGTTGCTTGAGATGCACTCCTACTTGTGCAAGAGGGAAAGCTAGCACCCACGGTGGGATGATGTTGTCTAAGATGAGCTCGCGCTTGTGCAAGTGGGAAAAATAGCACATGCTATCTTTCCCCCACAGTGGGATGATGTTGTCCAAGATGAGCCCATGATTGTGCAAGAGGGAAAGCTAGCACGTGCTATCTTTCCCCCATGGTGCTTGAGATGCGCTCCTTCTTGTGCAAGAGGGAAATCTAGCTTGTGATAGCTTTCCCCCACCTTCTTGTGCAAGAGGGAAAGCTAGCACGTGCTAGCTTTCCCCCACGGTGGCATGATGTTTGTTCGAGATGAGCTCGTGCTTGTGCAAGTGGGAAAGCTAGCACGCGCTAGCTTTCCCCCATGATGGGATGATGTTGTCTGAGATGAGCTCGTGCTTGTACAAGGGGGAAATCTAGCACACGCTAGCTTTCCCCGATGGTGGGATGATGTTGGCTGAGATGAGCTCGTTCTTGTGAAAGAGGGAAAGAAATCACGTGCTAGCTTTCGCCCACTGTGGGATGATGTTGTCTGAGATGAGCGCCTTCTTGTGCGAGAGGGAAATATAGCACGTAGGGAAAGCTATCACACGCTAGCTTTCCCCAACGATGGGATGATGTTGTTTGAGATGCACTCCTGCTTGTGCAAGAGGGAAAACTAGCACGTGATAGATTTCCCCACGGTGGGATGATTTTGTCCAAGATGAGCTCGTGCTTGTGCAAGGGGGAAAAGCTAGAACATGCTAGCTTTCCCTCATGGTGGAATGATGTTGTCCAATATGAGCTCATGCTTGTGCAAGTGGGAAATTTATCACGCGCTAGATTTCCCCCAAAGTGGGATGATGTTGTTCGAGATGAGCTCGTGCTTGTGCAAGAGGGAAAGTTAGCACACACTAGATTTCCCCACCAATGTGATAATTTTGTTTGAGATGCACTCCTGCTTGTGCAAGAGGGAAAGCTAGCGCTAGCTTTCCCCCATGGTGGGATGATGTTGTTCGAGATGCACTCCTCCTTGTGCAAGATGGAAAGATAGCATGCGCTAGCTTTCCCACCAGTGGGATGATGTTTTTCGAGATGCACTCCTACTTGTGCAAGAGGGAAAACTATACTAGCTTTCTCACCAGTGGGATGATGTTGTTCGATATGTGCTCCTACTTGTGCAAGAGGGAAATCTAGCACATGCTAGCTTTCCCCCACATTGGGATGATGTTTTCCTAGATGAACTCATGCTTGTGCAAGATAGAAATCTTGTACACATTAACTTTCCCCCATGGTGGGATGATGTTGTCTGAGATGAGCTCATGCTTGTGCAAGAGGGAATCATATTGTTCGAGATGAGCTCGTCCTTGTGCAAGAGTTAAAGCTAGCATGAGCTATTTTTCCCCCATGGTGGGATGATGTTTTTTTAGATGAGGTCGTACTTGTGCAAGAGGAAAATCTAACATGTGCTAGCTTTCCCCCACGATGGGATGATGTTTGTCCGAGATGAGCTCGTGCTTGTGCAAGACAGAAAACTGCCACGTGCTAGGTTTCCCCCACGGTGGGATGTTGTTGTCTGAGATGAGCTCACACTTGTGCAAGAGGGAAATCTAGCATGTGCTAGCTTTCCTCCACGGTGGGATGATGTTGTCCTAGATGAGATCGCACTTGTGCAAGACAGAACACTAGCACGTGCTAGCTTTCTCCCACGGTGGGATGATGTTGTCTGAGATGAGCTCGCGCTTGTTCAAGAGGGAAAACTAGCACACGCTAGCTTTCCCCCATAGTGGGATGATGTTGTATGAGATGAACTCATGATTGTGCAAGAGGGAAAACTAGCACGTGCTAGCTTTCCCCCATGTTGGGATGATTTTGTTCGAGATGAGCTCGTGCTTGTGCAAGAGGGAAAACTAGCACATGCTAGCTTTCCCCACCAGTGGGATGATTTTGTTCGAGATGAGCTCATTCTTGTGCGAGAGGGAAAGCTAGCATGCACTAGCGTTCCCCATGGTGGGATGATGTTGTTCAAGATGAGCTCTTGCTTATGCAAAAAGGAAAGCTAACACGTGCTAGATTTCCCCACTAGTGGGATGATGTTGTTCGAGATGTGCCCCTGCTTGTGTAAGAGGGAAAGCTAGCACGCACTATCTTTCCCCCATGGTGGGATGATGTTGTTCTAGATGCATTCCTTGTGCAAGAGGGAAGGCTAGGATGTGCCAACTTTCCCCACCGGTGGGATGATGTTATTTGAGATGCATTGTTGCTTATGCAAGAGGGAAAGCTAGCACGCACTAGCGTTCCTCAATGGTGGGATGATGTTGTCCAAGATGAGCTCGTGCTTGTGTAAGAGGGAAATCTAGCACGCATTAACTTTCCCCACCAGTGGGATGATGTTGTTCGAGATGTACTCCTACTTGTGCAAGAGGGAAAGCTAGTGCTAGCTTTCCTTCACAATGGAATGATGTTCAAAATGTGCTTGTGCTTGTGTAAAAAGGAAAGCTAGCATGCACTAGCTTTCCCCCATGGTAGGATGATGTTATCCAAGATGAGTTGGTGATTATGCAAGAGGGAAAGCTAGCATGCGCTAGATTTCCCCCATGGTGGGATGATGTTGTCTGAGATGAGCTCATGCTTGTGCAAGAGGGAAAGATAGCGCGGGCTATCTTTCCCCCTTGGTGAGGTGATGTTTATCCTAGATGAGCTCGTGCTTGTGCAAGAGGGAAAGATATCACACACTAGCTTTCCCCCATAGTGGGATGATGTTCTCCAAGATGAGCTCGTGCTTGTGCAAGAGGGAAATCTACCACGTGCTAGCTTTCTCCCATGACGGGATGATGTTGTTCGAGATGAGCTTGTGCTTGTGCAAGAGGGAAAGCTAGCATGTGGTAGATTTCCCCCATAGTGGGATGATGTTGTCCAAGGTGAGCTCATGCTTGTGCAAGAGGGAAAGATAACACACATTATCTTTTCCCACTAGTGGGATGATGTTGTTTGAGATGTGCTCTTGCTTGTGCAAGAGGGAAAGCTAGCACGAGTTGGATTTTTCCCATGGTGGGATGATGTTGGTCGAGATGCACTCTTTCTTTTGCAAGAGGGAAAACTAGATTTCCCCACTGGTGGGATGATTTCCCCCATGATGGGATGATGTTGTCCTAGATGAGTTCGTGCTTGTGCAAGATGGAAATATAGCACGTGTTAGCTTTCCCACACGGTGGGATGATGTTGTCCGAGATGAGCTCGTGCTTGTGCAATAGGGAAAGCTAGTATGCACTAGCTTTCCCCCACGGTGGGATGATGTTTGTCCGAGATGAGCTTGTGCTTGTGCAAGTGGGAAAGCTAGCACGCGCTAACTTTTCCCCATGATGGGATGATGTTGTCTGAGATGAGCTCATGCTTGTGGAAGGGGGAAAGCCAGCACATGCTAGATTTCCCCAATGGTGGGATGATGCTGTTGGAGATGAGATCGTTCTTGTGCAAGAGGAAAAGCAAGCATGCGATAGCTTTCCCCCACTGTGGGATTATGTTGTCTGAGATGAGCTCCTTCTTGTGCAAGAGGGAAAGCTATCATGTAGGGAAAACTATCACACGCTAGCTTTTCCCAACGATGGGATGATGTTGTTTGAGATGCACTTCTTCTTGTGTAAGAGGGAAAGCTACAACGCACTAGCTTTCCCCCACGGTGGGATGATGTTGTTTGAGATGTGCTCTTGCTTGTGCAAGAAGGAAAGCTAGAATGTGCTATCTTTCCCCCACAGTGGGATGATGTTGATCAAGATGTGCTCCTACTTGTGCAAGAGGGAAAGCTAGCACGTGCTAGCTTTTTCCCATGGTGGGATGATGTTGTTTGAGATGTGCTCCTACTTGTGCACGAGGGAAAGCTAGCATGCGATAGCTTATCCCCACAGTGGGATGATGTTCAAGATGCGTTCCTATTTGTGCAAGAGGGAAAGCTAGAATGCGATAGCTTATTCCCATGATGGGATGATGTTTAAGATGTTCTAGCATTCCCTCACAGCGGGATGATGTTGTTCGAGATGTGCTTGTGCTTGTGCAAGAGGGAAAGTTAGCGTGTTCTAGATTTCCCTGATAGTGGAATGATGTTGTTCAAGATGAGCTTGCGCTTTTTTAGGATGGAATGCCAACACGTACTAGTTTTCCCCCATGATAGAATGATGTTTGAGATGCATATGTGCTTGTGCAAGAGGGAAAGTTAACACACACTAGTTTTCCCCCACGGTGGAATGATGTTGCTCGAGATGTGCTTGTGCTTGTGCAAGAGGGAAAGCTAGCACGCATTGGCTTTCCCTCACAGTAGAATGATGTTATCCGAGATGAACTTGTGCTTATGTAAGAGGGAAATCCAACACGTGCTAAATTTCCTCTATGGTGGAATGATGTTGTTCGAGATGCGCTTGTGCTTGTGTAATAGGGAAAAATAGCATGCGTTAGCTTCCCCCCAAAGGTGGAATGATGTTGTTCGAGATGTGATTGTGCAAGAGGGAAAGCTAGCATGTGCTAGCTTTATCCCACGTTGAATGATGTTGTTTGAGATGAGCTTGTTCTTGTGCAAGAAGGGAAGCTGGCACGAACTAGTTTTCCCCCACGGTGGAATGATGTTTGAGATGCATATGTTCTTGTGCAAGAGGGAAAGATAGAACGCGCTAGCTTTCCTCCATGGTGGAATGCTGTCGTTTGAGATACGCTTGTGCTTGTGCAAGAGGGAAAGCTAGCATGTGCTAGCTTCCCCCCATGGTGGAATGATGTTCAAGATGCACTTGTGATTGTACAAGAGAAAAAGATAACACTTGTTAGGTTTCCTCAATGGTGGAATGATGTTTGAGTTGCGCTTGTGCTTGTGCAAGAGGGAAGACTAGCATGTGCAAGATTTCCTCCATGCTAGAATGATGTTGTTCAAGATGCACTTGTGTTTTTGTAAGAGGGAAAGTTAGCACGTGCTAGATTTCTCCCATAGTAGAATGATATTGTTCAAGATGCGCTTGTTCTTCTGTAAGACAAAAAGTTAGCATGCGCTAGTTTTACTCCATGGAGGAATGATGTTGTTCGAGATGTGCTTGTGCTTGTGCAAGAGAGAAAGATAGCACACACTAGATTTCCCTCACAGTGGAATGATGTTGTTTGAGATGAATTTGTGCTTGTGCAAGAGAGAAATCTAGCATGCGCTATCTTTCCCTCATGGTGGGATGATGTTCGAGATGCGCTTGTGCTTGTGCAAGAGGGAAAACTAGCAATTGCATAAGCACAATCACAAGTGTATCTCGAACAACATCATTCCACCGTGGGGGAAAGCTAGCATGCACTAGATTTTTCCCACGGTGGGATGATGTTATTCGAGATGTACTTGTGTTTGTTCTTTTGCAAGAGGGAAAGCTAGCATGCGCTAGCTTTCCCCCATGGTGGAATGATGTCATTCGAGATGAGACGCCCTAGATTTCCCTCATGGTGGAATGATGTCGTTTGAGATGTGCTTGCACTTGTGTGAGAGGGAAAACTAACATGCGTTAGCTTTCCCCCATAGTAGAATGATGTTGTTCAATAGGAATTTGTTCTTGTTTAAGAGGGAAATCTAAAAAAGACGCATTGGATTTCCCCCACGGTGTAATGATGTTGTTCGAGATGTACTTGTGCTTGTGCAAGATGGAAAGCTAGCATGCTATAGCCTTCCCACATGGAGGAATGATGTTGTTTGAGATGCGCTTGTGCTTGTGCAAGAGGGAAATCTAGCACGTGTTAGCTTTCCCCCATGGTGGAAAGATTTTGTTCGAGATGCACTTGTGCTTGTGCAAGAGAGAAAGCTAGTATGCACTAGCTTTCTTCCATGGTGGAATGATGTTGTTTGAGATGAGCTTGTTCTTGTGTAGCAGGCAATGCTAGCACGCGCTAGCTTTCCTCCACAATGGAATGATGTTGTCTGAAATCCGCTTGTTCTTGTGCAGGAGGGAAAAATGGCACATGCTATATTTCTTCCACAGTGGAATGATGTTGTCTGAAATGGGCTTCTTCTTGTACAAGAAGGAAAGCTAGGATGCGCTAGATTTCCTCCACAGTGGAATGTTGTTGTTCAAAATCATTTGTGCTAGTGCAAGAAGGAAACCTAGCACACATTATCTTTCCTCCACAATGGAATGTTGTTCGAAATGTGTTTGTGTTTGTGCAAGAAGGAAAACTAACACATTCTAGTTTTCTTCCACAATGAAATGTTGTTCGAAATGTGCTTGTGTTTGTGCAAGAAGGAAAACTAGCACGCACTAGCTTTCTTCCATAATGGAATGTTTTTTGAAATACACTTGTGCATGTGCAAGAAAGAAAGCTAGCATGCACTAGCTTTCCTCCACCATGGAATGATGTTGTTTGAAATGTGTTTGTGTCTATGTAAGAAGGAAAACTAGCATATGCTAGCTTTACTCCACAGTGGAATGATGTTGTTCGAAATGTGCTTGTGCTTGTGCAAGAAGGAATGCTAGCATGCACTAGCTTTCTTCCATAGTAGAATGATGTTGAAAGATAACATTCCTCCAAAGTGGAATGATGTTGCTCGAAATGCTCTTGTGCTTGTGCAAGAAGGAAAACTAGCACACACTAGCTTTCCTCTACAGTGGAAAAATGTTGTTCAAAATGAGTTTGTGCTTGTGCAAGATGGAAAGTTAGCACGTGTTATCTTTTCTACACAGTGGAATGATGCTCGAAATGCACTTGTGTTTGTGCAAGATGGAAAGCTAGCATGAGTTAGCTTACCTACACAGTGGAATGATGTTGTTCGAAATGCACTTGTGCTTGTGCAAGATGGAAAGCTAGCACAAGTTAGATTTTCTACACAATGGAATTATGTTATTCGAAATGCACTTGTGCTTGTGCATGGAGGAAGATAGCATGCGCTATATTTCTTCCACAGTAGAATGTTGTTGTTTGAAATGTTCTTGTACTTGTGCAGAAAGAAAGATAACATGGGTTAGTTTCCCTCCACAGTGGTATGTTGTTTTTCGAAATGCACTTGTGCTTGTGCAAGAAGGAAAGATAACACGCGCTAGTTCCCCCCGCAATGAAATGTTGTTGGTTGAAATGCTCTTTTTCTTGTGAAAGAAGGAAAACTAGCACGTGATAGCTTTCCCCCATAGTGGAATGATGTTGTTCGAAATGTGTTTGTGCTTGTATACAAAAGAAAACTAGTATGCGTTAGCTTTCCACCATAGTGGAATGATGTTGTTCAAAATGTGCTTGTACTTGTGAAAGAAGGAAAGCTAGCACACGCTAGCTTCCCCCACAGTAGAATGAAGCTGTTCAAAATGTGTTTGTTCTTGTGTAGAAAGGAAAAACAACACATGCTAGCTTTCCCCCACAATAGAATGAGGTTGTTAGAAATGCATTTCTTCTTGTGCAAGAAGAAAAACTAGTAGGTGCTAGCCTTACCCTATAGTGGAATGATGTTGTTTGAAATGCGATTTTGCTTGTGTAAGATGGAAAACTAGTACACACTATCTTTCCTCTACAGTGGAATGATGTTATTTGAAATGTGATTCTTCTTGTGGAAGAAGGAAAACTACCACACACTAGATTTCCTCCACAATGGAATGATGTTCGAAATGCGCTTGTGCTTGTGCAAAAAGGAAAACTAACATGCTCCATATTTCCTCCATGGTGGAATGATGTTGTTCGAAATGCCCATGTGTTTGTGCAAGAAGGAAAACTACCGTGCATTAGCTTTCCTACATAGTGGAATGTTGTTGTTCAAAATGCACTTGTGCTTGTGTAAGTAGGAAAGCTAGCACACACTAGCTTTCCTCCATAGTGAAATGATGTTGTTTGAAATGCGCTTGTTCTTGTGCAAGAAGGAAAGTTATATACTCTAGTATGAATTCAAAAGGTTGGATTGGTTTGCAGTGCTTTTTGCAAGTTAATATCTAACATTTAAATATTGCCCAAGTCTTGGCATGATGAAAAAACATTTGTGGAAATTTCAAGTTTTGATTGATGGGATAATAAGTTTATTTGCATCGTAATCAACTATTTGGAAACATCTATACATCCACCATGTGAATTAGCCTATCTTTGTAATGGCGACATAACGGTTTCACGACTTGAAAGACATGGTTGATTGGCATTCCAATGTTGAGCTACAAAAAAAGCTACCTTAACCTTACACTTGAACCATTATACTCAAGTTTATTGTTTGGCTTTGTGAATTTTATAGATGTTCAATAATAGTATTATATTTGAAAATGATTTATTGGGCATTTGATAGAGTTGCATGGATGCAACAAAATAAGTCATTGAATTTTTGTTCGGAATTGTGTTTAGATGTTGTATAAGTTTGAGTCTTCTTAAATGTTGTAAAAAAGTTACATAATCTTAATGCTTAATGGTTGCAGAAGCATAGACATAGTCTGATAGTTTAAATGGTTTTATAGAAGCCTATCTCTTGTATCAATTGTCATTTTGTTAGTTCTATATGTTAAAATTGTCTAAATAAGTGATTGCTTAGTTGTTGGCATGCATCATAGAGTGTTCAAGGGACAACCTAGAAGATGACAATCATGCTTTGGTTGCATTTTATAAAATGGTTGGAAAATCCTTTCAACTTTTTTGTTTAGTAATTTGGTCTTTAAGTCCCAATCTAGTTTGCAAATGCTCGTTGTTTGGTCAAGTGAGTCTAGTAGAAAATAATTCCTTTTGGTTAGGTGTTGAGTTGTAATTGTATGATTAAAACCAAGTGAATTATACAACCTCAAATTGGAAATGATTGGCTATTTCATTGTCCTACATTGAAAAATTAAAAAATGTGAAGTTGTGTTGATTTTGGATCTCGAGAGACAATGATAAGGGTTTGTCACATTTCAATTTAAAGCAATGCCTTTGGTTCTAGTTTTCTCATTGGGTGCTTAGAATCAGACTTGAAGCATAATATTATTGTTCCATTGTATGCAATAACAATGCCTATTTGGTCCCTCCTACTATTCATTTTAAGTGTTGAATGATGGGTTTCAAGATGAGTTTCAAGCTTGTATTGGCTTTGGAACAAGCTAACTTAGATCCATGATTATGAAACAAGAAATATATTCAAATTTAATGTTGGTGTGGGTTCTACATTTGTATTTGTCATAGATGAAGAGCTAGCAGTTGCTAGCTTTCATTTAGGAACAAGAACAAGTATGTGCCATTGCTCAAGGTTACTTTGTCTTCACATGCCCTTTTAGCTCAAACCCATGTAGCAATATGAGCATGCTTATCCCTAGCCCTACTTCTGATTCCCTTGCATGATGAGCCATGCTTGTTGGTATTTAGGAAAATCAAGGAGGTGATTTCACCCTAACCAAATTTAGTGTTTTGATGTTGTCACCAGCATTGCACTTATGCTTATGCTATATGGAAATTTAGTGGTTGCTACCTTTTTTCTAGCATAAGCACAAGGATGAAATCAATGCCCCAGGGGTGCCTTGGTCCTAAAAAACACCATGGTTAGTGTGCTACCTTTGTATGTTCTCTTTTATTGGCTATGTAACATGCCAAGAACATCCACAGTGATGCAATACCAAGTGTATTCAAATCTGATGTTGTTGATGGGTTTGCACTTGTGTTTTTACTAGAAGGAAAGAAAGCGGTTGCTAGATTTCATTTTTGCACAACCACAAGGCTTCAAGATAGCAATAATAGTGGTATTTTTATTCAATTTCAGATTTTATGAATTGTGGGGTGTTATTTCAAAGTTCATATGCACAATGTACCTAAGATGGATTCAACTGGGCTTGAGGCTCTCACTCTAAAAGTTGATGCAATCAATGCTCTAAGGGTGCTTTTGTTCTAACAATCACCATTATTAGTGTTATAGCTTTATGTGTTCCCATTTATTATCTTTGAAACAAACTAAGAAGATCCAAGATTATGAAACAAGAAATGTATTCAAATATGATGTTGTTGTGGGCTCTATATTTGTTCTTGTCATAGATGGAAAGCCAATGGTCGCTAGTTTCCCTTCAAGAAAAAGAACAAGTATGCAATCATAGTTCAAGGTTTTCCTTTTTCCTCACATGCCCTTTTAGCACAAGCTCCTGTAGCAGTATGAACATGCTACACCCTCACCATATTTCCGATTCCCCTATGTGATGAGCCATGCTTATTGGTCACTACACAAATCAAGGAGGTGATTTCACCTAAACAAATGTTAGTGCCCTGATATTGTTATCAACACTCTGCTTGTGCTTTTGTTAGAATACAAGCTAGTGATTTAGGTTGTTAAATTTTCTACTAACACAAGAATAAGGATGCAATCATTGCTTTAGGGGTGTCTTTCTCCTAATAATCACTATTATTTGTTTTTCCTTTGTGCACTATTCTATCTAACTCAAAACCTTGTGATTGCATCATTGTGCTTGTCCCAGAAGGAAAGCTAGTGGCCATTATCTTTCCTTCCAGCACAAGAACAAGTACAAGTATGGAGCCAACAACAACATCAGTTAAATACACTTTATATTGCATCATCGACCTTCTTTGCTTGTTCCAGAGGCAATCAAAGGGCACATGGACTCTTGTCCAATTTCAAAGAATATGAATTGTTGGGTGTTATTTAGAAGTTCATATACATAATGTACCTAAGATAGATTCAATTGGGCCCAAGGCTCTCTCAATCCTAATGCAAAATCAAGGAAAGAAGCCCCAATGTGGGGTTGGGGTTCATGCAATCCTTCCACAATTTTCCTAGAATTCGAAGCAATTGTAGGGCACAAAGTTCTATTTCTACACTTGGGTTTTATTGTAAGAGGAGATTTATTTGAATGCTTGCAATATATCCTCTTGCTTTTGCGGTGAATATTCCTTTGAGTTCCTGAGGATTCTTTTATGGAAATAGGCTTTGAGCTGTGAATCTAAGATTAAAAATATAATTGAGAGATCAATCTCGAGCCAAAGAAACTAGATGTCATATAAATGTATGACTCATGATATCAATCAATTAATGGATCTTTTATGAGACCAAATGATGTTTATGAGTTATTTTGTGCAGTCTGGTTTCCAATAGATTTGTTGTGCATAGTCATTGTTACAATATTATTTTTCTTGATTTATGCAATGTCTATAAAATAAAGCATGTACATTGTAGTTTTCTTTTAAATATTATAAAATCTTGACATCAATTATTTGGAAGCACTCGTAAAAGTTAAAACACACCTAATTTGTTTTTTTGGTTTCCAATATATTTGTTGTGCATAGTCATTGTTACAATATTATTTTTCTTGATTTATGCAATGTCTATAAAATAAAGCATGTACATTGTAGTTTCATTTTAAATATTAGAAAATCTTGACATCAATTCTTTGGAAGCACTGGTAAAAGTTAAAACACACCTAAAATATTTTTTTTAACAATAATCCTATTAACAATAGTAACTGCAAAATGAAAGAGTTAAGGTGCAATTCATGGTATAGATCCTACACTTTAACAGGTCAATGCAAAGTTCCTTATCAAAACTAAATTTATAGTCCACCAAAATTGTATCCTAGAAGTAACATTAGGCTCATTCCATATACTAAATTTTTATTTTATCCTTCTAAGGAATGCTAAGGCTTCTTTTTGGTTCTATTCGGTCGCTGAAACAATTGTAGACACTTCAAACTACGAAAAGGATAATATTAAATATATTTAAACCTCCAAGATCCAATATAGGATATGTTATTTCCATTAAATAAATCCAAAATGACAAGCTATTTTAAGATCATGGGATCGATATTGTCGCTCCAAATT
>ML802313.1:160477-188219 GCA_009831015.1 Picea engelmannii
AATGTAACTATTACTTATCATATAAAGAAAAAGAGGTTTTTACCCTGTATGGGTTTCCTCGGGAAATATATGTCTCTGTGTTTCTCATATATGTGACTGATGCTGAATGTGCCATTGTTTATTTCCCTGCATTATTGTGATCATTGTTCAGTGTTTCTACAAAGAGTTTAAAAGAAGCATAATTGTTTAAGCACGGTAACAACTGATTCACCCCCCCCTCTCAGTTGTCCAATAGTTCATTCTTTAGAAGTTTGCCTGGAATCCCAGTTAGTAGTATGTCAGTTGAATGACAATTACCGTGTGTGAGAACCTACTTTACTCTGACGATTCCTATGGGTATGACTTTTGGGAAGACATTTTGATTTTATTACTTATGATCACATACCTAGAAGTTCTAATTATGTATTTGATGCATATGTTAATTATGTTTTAGATTGGCATTTTTCACATAACTAAAGTAAATAAAACACATCCATCAATGTACACATTGTAATATATAAGTAAAGTTGAAGACCAATATTTTTATATTTCATCTCTTCAAAAATATGGTGTCATAGTAAAAAATGGGGCTTAAACCTCAAAATACATATATGGTCGGTCGATACAATAACCATGGCATCTACGCTTGTGGTGCCAATTGTGTATCATGATAGCATACTACGACATTTGTGAGACCCCGGAAGAGTTGCAGCCATGCATGCGGAAAACCCACCACATGTCGTTGCATATCCTCTAGAAGATCCTCTACCTGAACCATAGGAATCATGTGTGTCAAATGAGACATGTTCCCTTGTATATTTTGAATCACTCTATCCGCATTTCCTCCCACTGGCTCATCTACCTGATTCCTCCGACGATGACATGGGAATTCTTCTAGTCGTCGTTGACCCACATCTACGAAATACAATAATTTTCAATACTTGATACCATCCAAAAATATTTTCATTTTTTATTCTCTTTGAAAAATAAAAAAAATGAAATATATAAAAATATATTTACCTATATCACCATAGGCAGATCCTAGTGGAAATGGCATGTCAAGATATCCTCTGTATTCGATCCTTGCATAAGGGTAGTCATTCAGGGATATCACCTATCAACGCCACCAAAAGAAGAACTCATCATTGTAGGGGGTTGGCACCCTACCACCTCCCAACCGCCTCATCATCTTAGTCCACCATGACATGGATGGAACACATGGTCTATGTGGAACAATCTCGAGTCTACGGCTCAATCCTAGAACCCGCTCAAAGAAAAAACTACACAAGATAGATGTGAACCCAAATTTCCTCTTCCTACCTTGTTTGCATTCTGTCAGTTGGATCTTCATGTTAACCAGTAGTGAGGTGCACCAATCATAAATTGTGGGTCGTAAGCACTCCATTGAATATAACATAAGTGGCCTTGATTCTTGGTGCAACGAGGTCGACCCTGAGATATATGTAAGTAAGAGAATGGCGATCTTCAAAATCAGGTTCTCGATTTCCCTAATGGGGAGTTGGCTCCCTACTTTTTCTGTGCATGCAACACAGTGGGTGGCAATGTAATATTCTATATTCATACCACCCCCAGCCCCCCAGGATTTGAGGTTCACCACCTCAACCTGACGAGACAATCCTGTAAGTAAATATATGTCCTCGACTTCAATTCTCAATGGTTTCCCATCGATATTGAACTCCTCTGTATCCGGATCCCAAATGTTCACCAACATTTGGAGCAACCTCACTTGAGCCCTCATTCCTTTAGGAGCCCAAAACTTGTAAATCCCACATATTTTTAGCCCTAATTGGGCCCCTAGATCTCTTTCCACCGCAACATCAACTTCCTGATGCTCTATTTCTCTCCATTCATGTACCATCATGCAAGAAGAAAACCATTTTTTTTAGTCAAACTCTTTAAAAAACTAGTTTGCAGACTTGTACGCGGTCTGTTGTGTTAACAGTCGCATGTAGGGCTGCATATACACATGTTGGATTTTCTCTACTTGCGTATATTCCTCCATATATGCGATGTGATGAAATACAACCCAAGTACACCCTAATTCCTAAGTTACGCCTTAAAAAACTCAAAAAACTGGGATTAATTTGAAATTCTAAACCACTAGAAATGAAGAGGAGCGAAAGAGTACTTACTTGGTTCAGATGGTTGTCAATTTCGTCGCTTGTAGCTCCCTCAATCGACGCTTGAAGATCATGGGAAAATTGGTCCAAAATGCACTATGTGGGTTAAAAACTTAAAAACTCAAATGGTATGGTAAAATTGGTTATTTTTTACTATTAGTAGAAAAATTTTACCCACTTTACATAGTTTTTGCTAATGTTTTGGTCTAGTGGACTGATAATGCAGTGGAAGGAGTTGGTTTTGGTGGTTTTGTCCAAGTATTTTTATGGTTTCTAGTGTTATTTCACCCGTTCGTGACTTTGGCAGGTATTTTCTTTGACCAACATATAGGATAGGTTATCACTCCATCTTTTAATTTTGCATTATCCTATGACTATGATCCATATGCTTTAAGTAAGAACCCATTTATTAGTGACAAAAAACCTCCTTACTACTACTAGAAGTGTCTTTATTGAATGATAGAGGCTTACCAAACATGGGTGTCCTAGTTAGAACCTTTGTTCCATATGGTGCCAATGCGGGGATTATTCCATAAAGACCAGGAGTCCCTTATAGTTCCAATATGACTTTGCATTTGAGCCTCATATTATTACTCATAAGCATGTTGGCCTATACCTATGGGACTCCCGCCGAATCTTTTTTAAGCTCTTTTCTAACTCTCTCAAAAATAAAAAAGGTTGTCAGGTGAACTTGTCTCTTTCACACTCGTTAATTGGATCTGAAAGGACGTCTATTTGGTGTAATTTTAACCCTTTTTTGGACCAAGTAGACTAATTTTGAAAAGGGAATACTCTAGTCACTAGTGGCTAGAAGAGTTCTCTTGGGTATTGTTTTATACTTTTTTGGTCGTAGGGGACTAAATTCACAAAAAAGGACATTATTTGGAGTTATGTTGTAATTGCATCTCATTCTCTTGCTTGTAGTATTGAGCCTATTTTTGGTTCCTTCTTTCACGTTATATAATCCTATTTCCTCAGTAATTTGCATCACCAACCAAGTAGAGCCTTGTTTATATCCTTTGCAGCTTGACACCCTATACCCTAGGAGGAAAAATTCCCATGAGTGTCTATGTACTGCATGCACCTCCTTACATTGAACATAGGATTGTTCCACTGTTGGAACTAGTTTCTTACTCGTGACACTCGTTTCCTCCTCTGTATAATAACATTCATTTGTCTATGAAAAAACAAAAAAAAGTGGGTGGGGAATGAATATTATCTCATATTGGTAGTAGTCGTGTCACCTTTGAATAGAGAATTTTTTTTTGAGTCCACTTGTCATCCAAATTTTGGTTTTAGCATGACCTTAGCAAGTTCAGCATGTTACTTAGAGTTTACTCCTATGACTGGTTACTCTTCCAATCCCTATGGAGAGTTTGATTGGTGCCTCTTGCATCACAAAGTTTCATTATCAAGTCTATGTTGTAGAAGTCCTCCATATGTCTCATGCTCTTGTTGAAAGGATGCATATAAGCCTATTTTGACCCTTTATCATAACTCTTGACTTTGTATGTTGGCCATTTCTCAGAACTCTTGACTTTGTATGTCAGCCATACCCTCAGTTTGTATCAAAGTTACATGAAGTTGTAGTCCTACCATGCACCCTGGTCCTACTTCCATTATGGGTAGGTAACCTTGAACCCAACAATCGACATCTCCTCATCGATCATTGACTGGGGGGTTTCCCTTATGTTTGATGGTAAGAAATATATTCACACATTGGGATTCGTGTAGTGTCTTGGATGCCATTATCTTTATTGGTGGTTTCCTCTTCTTTTTCATCATTTTTCATTATTGGCTACTATTCAAAGGGTCTTTTTCGTGCACTGCTTGCATCTAGTGCATGCAAAAGATGCACAGGGTCATTTCTTTGTGAACATCCTCTTCGTCCGAGTTCCTCCAAATCATCAAGCTATTTCTTTGTACCTCGTGCTGACTGATGAGAGATGCCTTAATGCTCTCGTTTTAGTAGGTCTCCTTACATCGAATTCAACTCATCTATTCTGGAAACAAGGATTGGAGTCCTATGAGTACCTAGAGGCTTGTAGTCATCAGTGGAAATTTCTCTCACCATCGAAAATTGGGAATACAACAATGCCTCAGGATCGATGTATTCTCCAAGTGTTCGAACTAAACACCTTTATTTACACTTGTAAGAATGTTCTTGGTGCCTTGATACCTACTTTCATTATTGGTAGGTTGTCTCACGTTTGTTAACGGTACACCTTAATGACTGGTAAGCAAATGAAGTCTCATTTTGTTCGACCTTAACTCCTCTATTTACATGATGTATACTTGCACCTTTGGAGGACCGTGTAGAAGACTTGAAGACACTAGTTTATAGTCATAAATTTCCTTAGTTGTTGCTATCATTCATTGTCCCAGTAACTATATGACTTCAGTGATCATGGGAGATTAGATTGTACTCCATTGTATACATATATCTTCATATTGATTTTGAGACTGGTTTTCACTATGCCATGTTCATGAATATGACAACCTATGGCGTGTATCTACTTTGTATTGTCTATTCATGGCCATGAATATTTGTTTGGTATCTTTCCACATGGATCTATAGTGTAATTCAATTGGCAACCATGTGTACAAATTCATTATGGATTGTAATATTCTCATGAGAAACTAGTTCATCCAGTTGGGTATCCATTACTCCACTTCTGAGAATTATAATGCATTTCAGCCATTGAAGATACTCCAATGACCTCACACATTAGGGGGCATCTGTTATACAAATATTTGTCTCACCCCATGCAATTTGCTCAAAAGGAATTTTCCATTTCCCTATGCAGACTTGAAGTCCCCCTTTGCACTTTCTAGAGATAAAAATCATATTTTTCCACATATGCATGCCCTATCAGTTATACAACATGCGTATATGCGGGTTGCACCACTACAACCCACGTACATCAAGTTTGGTGATAAAAATCAAAATTTTTGTCGGGTTTCCATGTCACGTCACGAGATCCATGATCCTTGACCTTCCATATACTGTAAATGTTTATGACTCATCCCTTCAATTCCATTTGAAGGCTATAAATGAGCCATATCCAAACCGTGGAAGGGAGAAGAATTCAACTTTTGAGAGAAAAGTTACTTTGGAGAAATTATTCACTTCATATTGAGTCTACATCCCTTTGTCCTTTAAAGTATGAACACATTGTTCAGCCCTCAAGCTCTTCCCTATTTGATGGAGAACCTCATTGTCTCTCTTATATGAGCTTGCCTTTGGTGGAGGATTGAAGTGGTGGAGGCCCAACTAAAAGGGACTTAGTTTCTCGGTTCTAAGACGCGTCGACACGGAAGTTTGTCATTCATACACTTTTGTGGATCATATTTTAATAGAAATAAAATTTTCTCGTCTAATTAATATCTTGCAAATATTTGAATTGTTATTCCATGGACATATTTGTTATGAATGTTTATGGATTATGCTATTGTATGTGCTAACAATATATATTATCACCATATGCTTGCATATATTGGTTGTTGAGGACAACTTGTAGGTATAAATCTTTGAGTCGAGTGCTCAACAATGGTCTTCATCGAATGTCCAGACGAGGTAGGTTCTTTATCTTGTATTGTTAGCGTTTTTTGTTTATATAACATACTTGATATTAGAGTTGATTTATGCAGTCATTCCATCTATTATGGTTTTCCCCATTCCATAGAGTAATTTCCCTCATACCAATACCTACTCCCAAAGAGTGACACACATGAAACCCTTTGTTACAACAATATTTGCCTCACCTTATGCAATCTTGCACAAAAGGCCTTTTTCCATTTCCCTATGTAGACTTATCATCCCTGCTTGTAAATCCTAGAGATAAAAATACATATTTTTCCACATGTACTCACCTTGCCTACTATTAAACATGTGTATATGCAGGCTGCACCACTACAGCCCATGTACATCGGGATTTGTGCCAAAAAATGAAAATTAATGTCGGGTTTCCATGTCACGACAAGAGATCTATGATCCTTGGCCTTCCATTTACTGGAAACGTTCCGACTCGATCCTTTAGTTCCATTTGAAATCTATAAATGGGTCAATTCCGAGCTATGGAAAAGAGGAGAAAGAATTCAACTTTGAGAGCAAAGTTACTCTGGAGAAATTATTTACTTCATATTGAGTCTGCATCCCTTTGTCCTTTAAGCTCGAACTCAGTGTTCAACCCCCAAGATCTTCCCTTATTGATTATGATCCTCATTTTTTTTCTTTTATGAGCTTACCTTTGGTGGAGGATTGAAGTGGTCAAGACCCAACTAGAAGGAAATTAGTTTCTCAGTTCCGAATCGTGTTGACACGAAAGTCTGTAACATTTTCACTTCTGTTGATCATATATTAATAGAAATACTCTTTTCCCGTCCAGTTGATATCTTGCAAATATTTGAATTATTATTCCATGGGTGTATTTGTCATGTTTATTAATGGATTATGCTATTAAATGTGATAACATCATTTATTATCACCATATTCTTGCTTGTCTTAGTTGTTGAGGACTAGTTGCAGGTATATTTCTTTGGGTCAAGTTCTCAACGGTGGACTTCATCGAACGTCTGGACAAGGTAGGCCTTTTTATCTTGTCTCGCGAGCATATTCATTTACATAGCATACTTGAGAATAGAGTTGATTTCTGCAGTCATTTCCCTCTATTGTGGTTTACCCTAGCCATAGAGAGATTTTCCTCGTAACAAAATTGGTGACCATATGGGGGATTGAATCTTCTTTCTTAGGGTTTGGAGAACTTTTCTCCTTATATTTCTCTCATTCCTATTGAATTTCTTGTCGTATCATTGCTTGACAACCTCTTTTCACTCTGGGTCTGAGTTGTTCAGCCTTCTCCCTTTCCTGGCTTTGTTTTTAAAACATATACACGGTTTTTGGCTTGATAGACGCGTATATATGCAGGCTGTCCCTCTGCAAGCTACGTACATACGCTCTGTTTCCTTGAACAATCACGTACATCCACCTTATTTTCTTTTTTGTTGGGTCTGGTGGCTGTTGGGTGGGATTTGATGTTTGCTAAGTCTTCTTGGGTCTCTGTTGTGCCTGTTAAGTGCTTGTGGGATGACAAGAAACCTGTCTGGGGTTGAACTGTTGGGCGGAGTCTTTCTCATCACCTTTTCATTTTGATTGTCTTTTTACATTGGGATGGGTGTCTTGCACCTTGGTATCCTACTTGAGTTGTATGTTTCTACACACCTTATAATTTTATATATCAAGTTGTTGTTCAGTCCATGCATTTTCATTTTTCTTATATTGAAAATACAAAAATATTAGGGATTTTGCATTGCTTGGAATTTTGGTCTTTTGAGTCTTTGTCATTAGCTTAGTGCATATACTGAAAGATTTCATTTTTACTTCAAAATTGCAAAGTTGAAATTGAAAATTGCATTTGTTATTAGAAGCATATCATTCATTGAAAATTGAATTTAGGACTTTGCATTATATTCATATTTTCTTTTCTTGTTGAGTCATAACATCATGAGTTTCATCACCATAGCATTTTGAGTAATCACGGCCACTAAAATTAATTCTATAATTTAAAATTGATTAGTCACAATTTTATTTTCTAGGGTGCACAAACTAGCTTAGGATTTAGTGCCTTGGAATAGGATTTTGTGAGTAAACTTCTCCAAGGCAATTAAATCAACATATGTGTCTGACAAAGGGAGTGGTGAAATCCATTGTATAATTGATAATATGGTTGGTTAATCATGAGGTAGCATGAGGTTGGTTGAAAGGAATTCCCCCTGATACCTTCTTAGTGACTGAGATATTTCTCGGGATATCCCCTCAAACCCTTTTGGGTCTCTTGGTCACTTGTCAGGATATAATGTTCAGTCCATCCCTATGGCCTCTAGTCCTTTTTTCTATGGTATGCCAAACTTTACTTCGCAGTTTTTGAATGCCATCCCAGCTGCTGACCCAAATGCTAACATTGGGCTTGGGGGAACCACACCTCCTTATACTCCATTTTTCGTTTGGTGGTTCTCAAATCCCTAAAATGACTCCTAATATGGGAGGCATTCCTTATTTTAACCCCGGTTCTAATCCTCTTGCTTCTGGGTGGAACAACCAACCTGACAGACAAGCTTCTGCTCAAGTTTCATCCTACACCCCTACCTCCTCAGTGTCAATTCCGACCAACACGTTTGGAATGACGAATCCACCTCTATCCTTCGGATTCACACCCGGAGGAGGTTAGTTTCACGCTTTGGGAAACCCCCAATCCGGTCGAGGGAAATTTTTATTAGCCCCATCAGAACATTCCTATTAGAATGATGCCCAACCAACCTTTTATGAATCAGCCTGGAGGAGGGTCTTCCAATCCCAGACAGGGCCATGGTGCTTACCAGAACCCTGGATGGGATGCAGTTCCTTAATCAAAATCTTTCCAGGGAGCTTGGGGCCAGATGCCACAACCCCATATCCCTTTTTTGTCCATGCTTGATTTTCCAGAATTGTCTAAGTTGATGAATGACCCTGTGAGTCATGATCCTACATGGCCCCCCATCCCCACCAATATTCCTTTGGGCATTCTAAAATTAGAAGGTAAGAATGGAGAGGAGCCTGGTGATCATGTCACTACCTTTCACCTATGGTGCTCCTCAAATTCCCTTAATGATGATCCTATTCGGTTAAGATTATTTCAATGCACCCTCATTGCAGTCGCTACGAAATGGTATATCGAGCTAGCTAGGGGGGAATATGGGACATTTAGTCATATGGTGTTGGTATTCCTTAACCACTTCCAGTGGCTAGTTCGTTATGATGTTGGACTAGAACTTCTGTCGACTTTATGCCAGGACACAACCACTCATATCTCGGATCATATCCAGGAGTGGCGTAGATGGAAGAGGTTGATTAAGACCTCCATACCCTGGGACTGTCTTTTAGAATGGTTTCTCAAGTCTTTACAGCCTCCTATCTCGAAGGATGTTGCTACATCCAAGGTTACCACTGAGGAAGAAGCAATCTACAAAGCCCAACAATTAGATATTATATACACTCAGTCTGGGATGTTATACCAAATTCTTCTCGATGCATCGTGGTCAACTTATGACCCTATACAAAAGCCTGAACCTCGTGTTGATGGAATTGTAGGATCCACCAATGTAAAGTACACAGACTTGGTGACAAGATATTTGAAAGATTTGTCTCTAAACCAGTCTACAGGAGGGCCAACTTCATCTGTGTCTTTCAACCCCACTCAGTCGGTAGATGTACATTCCGTGCAATCGTCGACCGACCCAAATGGTAACCAACAACCAGGCGGGAATAAGAAGAAAGAACATAATAATTGTAAGGGTGGGAAAAATAATAATAAACCCACGGACAATGGTAATAATGAGAATACAAATAATAATGCTGGAGAGGGAAAGATAGAAAGATGTAAGGTAAAATTTTCCTATAAGCTTTGCACAGACGATCACATTACTCATTTATGCCTCAAACTTGTGGAAACTGCGAGGATATTATCTCTACCGCCCACCGTGATGACAAATCCTTTCCCACATAACCAACACATGGCCTCAAGCTCCTCAAACGCTGGAAATGAGTCTAGTGGGAGTCAAAACCTAGAGTTGCAAGACGACGACCATTTCTGTATCAATATGGTCGATGCGAAAGTTCAAGTAGCCACTCGATCTAGAGATTATAGTTCTTCACAGGGTATACCTGGTCTATAATATCCTCCTCATCCTCCAGAGACGACTTTACATATTGAAAAACCAGAGTCACCACCTCGTATTCTGAAAGGAGTACTCAAGCGCTCTACCCACAATCCAAATGCCTAAGTTGCCCAGAACTACTCTATTGTTGAGGACCTGGGTCAAACCCCTTGTGTGATGTCAATTTTGGAGGTACTCCAGACATGTCCTTCACAGTGGAATGCCTTACTATCTGCGTTAGGAGCCTTATATCCTAGTGGCTCAAAAGTTATCAAGTTTGACATCACAGATGTGAAGCTTCACTTGTCTTACCATGTGGTATTCCAAATCTGTGTGGGGTACTTAAAGTATACCATCAAACATGCGGTTGTTGATGAACGCACTGCCACTTGTGTGATGTCCCTGATCTGTTGGAAATATCTCAGTTCTCTGACTCTTTCCAAGTCATCGAACATGTTAACTTCTTTTGACGGTCATTCCTTCCGCCCTCACGGTATTATTCTTGCCTTTTTTATCTAGTTAGGTGGGAAGACGATAGAAGTGGAGGTTGAGGTAGTTGATGTGCCTCTTGATTATAACTTGATACTAGGATGCAATTGGACCTATTCTATGGTCGTCATCCTATCGTTAGTCTTACATACTATTTTTTTTCCTCATGAAGGGAAGATCGTGACGATAGACTAGTTATCCTTTGCGTATGCTAGTCCCAATGCATCTGTTGGACCATCCATCGTCATGATCGACAGTTCTCAACCAGAAACTGAGAACATTGATGTCAGAATGTATTCTTCCCTTATGGGTACTTTCAAATTCATGACACCGATTCACCACGTTTATGCCATATCGAGTAGGCCCGTTTCGATAGGGAGGTCCATTCCTTTCCGCACTTCCAATTTTTTTTATTTATGGACCCTACCTTAATCCCCGAATTCATCTTGTGAAGGCCAATCACATGCTGGAATGACGATGCCACTATCGACAGTGGATATTGGGTATCAAGTTGTTCTTGACTCTTCCTTCGATCCCGATCCTGCTACCTTGCTGACAGACGAGGAGGATCCCTTTCTTAGGCCCATGTGGTCCACTTCGTTGTCTTGTTCACATCACTGCCTCAATGAGCCTTTTCCCTCCAACGAAGCTATCATTGAAGAAATGAATGGTTCCGAAATACCTTGGGTTGATATGAATCATCGCTCTTATTTTCTCCCAGAGCTTGAAAGAATCGAACAAGATGACTTTAGATCTACTTTAAGTGAGATAGTCGGTCATGCCGTAGTTCCACTTGATACACACCACATTTATGCTGAAGTAAATATGGCGAGTATTTATCCTACTGTCACGATCGATATCTCTCGTACCCCTGGAAAGATTGAAAATGTACATATCGGTGCAGATTATTCGCCAGAATAAACCCTGATCTACACTGATATATTCAAGGAATTTCAAGATGTATTTTCTTGGTCATATGAATAGATGTCAAGAATCGACCCTCATATTTTCGAGAATAAAATTAGAACTTATATGAATGCTAAACCTGTTCAACAACGTCTTAGATCTTTCAATCCCCAGAAGGCCCTTGCTATTAAGGCGGAGGTGGAGAAGCTACTTAATGTTGGATTCATCTACCCGGTTCCCTTGAATGAATGGGTATCCAATCCTATTCCTGTGAATAAGAAGCAAGGAACCATCCATGTATGTATGGACTTTCGCGACCTGAACAAAGCCTATCCTAAAGACAACTTCCTGGCATCTTTCATCAATCAAATTCTCGACGAGTGTGCAGGAAGCGAAGTGTTTTCTTTTATGGATGGATTTTCAGGGTATAACCAAATTCAAATCAAACCCGAGGATCAACATAAGATGACATTTATTTGTCCTTGGGGTAATTTTTCATACCAGAAAATTCCTTTCGGCCTTAAAAATGCCATAGCAACCTTCCAACGCTCTATGACCTTCGATTTTCATGATATTAAGCATATAGTCAAAGCTTACCTTGACGATCTCGCTGCTCACTCTCATAAGAGAGTGGATCACTCTACGCATATTCGACTTGTTTTTGAAATATGTCGTTACTATAGAATCCAGTTGAACCCTCATAACTGCATCTTTTGTGTTAGTTTTGGTCATCTTTTGGGATTTCTAGTTTCTGAGACTGGGATCATGGTAGATCCGTTAAAGGTTGAGGCAATACTTTGATTGCCTCCCTCGCACACTATTAGACAACTTCAAGGTTGACAGGGGAAAGATATATTTTTACGTCAGTTTATATTAAACTGTGCCAATATCACTAAGGTTTTCATGCGTCTTTTGAATAAGGAGACCCCTTTGATCTGGGATGAGCGAGCCTAGGAGTCCTTCGATGATTTGATGAAAGCCTTGGTATCGAGGCCTCTACTGAAGTCTCCTGACTACAGTAGGGATTACTTTATGTATATCACCATGTCCAAGGAGACGATTGGTATGGTTTTGGTTCAGGAGGATTATGAGCTCTGCGAGCACGTCATCTACTAGCTTAGTCAAAACTTAGTCAGTCCTGAGCTTAATTATTCTCACATTGAAAAGCTAGCCTTGGATGTCGTTCACGCAGTCCAACATTTACGTCATTATACATTGATTTGCAAGACTACTGTGGTTGTTGATGTCATTCCATTTCAATATGTCCTTACCAGAAATATCATAGGGGGGGAATATAATAAATGGATTGTCATCTTACAATAATTTGATCTCGATTTCTCTTCTGCAAAATCCAAGAAATCGCTAGTCTTTAAGAAATTAATATCTGAATTTCCACGATTAGATGAGGATGTTATTCATGTTAATTCATTTGCAGATGAACACATTTTTCTTGTCTCATCGTACGACCCCTGGTATGGATACATTGTTCTCTATCTTCAAACTTTGAAGTTCCCTCAGCATCTCTCGCGAGATGACCGACAGCATGTAAGATACCAAGATAAGAATTATAATATCATCGGTGACACTTTGTATCGCCAAGGAATAGAAAATATATTGCATCGTTGTTTAACTCATGAAGAAGATGAGTTAGTCCTAAACGATTTCCACAGTGGGGCTTGTGGTGGTCATCTATCCAGGCTTGTGAGAACCCAAAAACCTTTGCGAGCCGGTTATTTATGGCCTTCTATCTTTAAAAATTGTGTTGAAGCGGTTAAGAAGTGTCACCCTTGCCAAGTGTTCACCTAGAAAATGCACTCACATCTATCCCCTCTTCACCCAGTCATTATCGTCGGTCCCTTCACCAAGTGGGGGGTGGACTTCGTGGATTGCAACCCAACTTTGGATGGGGGGAATAAGCACATTATCGTGGCCATAAACTACTTTAATAAGTGGGCCGAGACCATGCCTACAGTTAAATTAGATGGGAAGACTTCTGCCTTCTTCGTATTCAACCAAATTATCGCCCGATTCGGTATCCCGAGTGAGATTGTCACTGATCATGGCAGCCACTTTCAGAATGAAATGATGGAAGAACTATCATCTAAGCTGGGATTTAAACATGGTCATTCTTCTCCTTATTACCCCCAGCCAAATGGACAAGTAAAGGTCGTCAACAAGTCTCTCAAGACCATTTTGCAGAAAAATGTCAACCATAGTAAGTCTTACTGGCACATTATGCTATATCCCACACTCTAGGCATACCTAACATCGATCAAGACTGCCACCAGATTTTCCCCTTCCCAGTTAGTACATGGTGTGGAGTCGATATTACCTATTGAATGAGAAATCCCTTCTCTTAAGTTGGAAGTCATGCTCCTACATGACACTTCCGATATCGAGTGACATCTTGTACACCTAGAGAGTCTTGATGAGCAGTGTCGAGATGCCTCTACAACTATCGAGGAGAACAAAAGTCGTGTCAAGGTCCAGTATGATAAGTCTTTCTGTCCTCGATTGTATGTTGAGGGTGACTTGGTCCTCTTATATGATCAAGCCAAAGAACCACTGGGGGCAGGCAAGTTTAAACCCATGTGGCATGGTCCTTATATCATGCGACATGTCTTAGAAAAAGGAGCCTATGAGTTAAAATATTATGAAGGGAATATATTGGCCAAGCCCAGGAATGGGCTCTACTTGAAAAGATATTATGCTTGAGCCCCAAGCTTGGGCGGAACTCTTTGTATACTAATGTAATTTAGTGTATATATCTTTTCCCTTTCTTTTTCGTCTTCAACTTGCTTATCGATTTTTACCTTGGTTGGAAGATGTCAATGGAGTCTTCGGTTTACTTAGGATTCATAGACAGAGCTAGTCATCATACACGGAACTTGGATTCCGCCGCTTGGGTGGTTTACTCACCCGAGGGTCTACTGGTGTCTTCAGGTGGCGTATGCCTAGGGCCATCCACGAATAATGTGGCAGGATATAACGTTGTTATAGAACTTTTGCGCGATGTTATCTCACATGGTATTCCCTATTTAGAGGTTTGCCTGGATTCCCAGTTAGTAGTATGTCAGTTGAACGACAATTACATGTGTGTGATCCTAATTTAATCTGATGATTCGTATGGGTACGCCTTTTAGAATGATATTTTGGTTTTATTACTTATTATCACATTCCTAGGAGTTCTAATCATGTATCTGATGCTTATGCTAATTTTGTTTTAGATTGCCATTTTTCACATAACTAAAGAAAATAAAACCATCTCATCAATGTACACATTGTAAATATAAGTAAAGTCGAAGATCCTTGTTTTATATATATTTCAAAAAATATGGTGTTTATAGTACAAAATTGGGGCTAACACCCTCAATACACATATACAACCAATACTACAATATCCACGAAATATATGCCTGAGGCACCAGATGTGTGTCATGGTAACAAACTATGATGTTTGTGAGACGTTGAAAGAGTCGCACCCAAGCTCTGGGCACATCAACCACTTTTCATTGAATGGCTTCAGACATATCCTCTACCTGAACCATCGAAATCCTATGAGACAAAAAAGACACGTTTCCCTGCACGTTTTGAAGGACTCTCTCGGTTTCTCCCCCCACCGCCTCGTCTCCCTGGTTCCTTCGACGATTTCAAGGAAGCCCTTCTGGCCGTCGCGGACCCGCATCTATGTTACACAAGTGTCTAGTTATTACTTAAGCATCATCCAAAAATATTTTTGTTTCACTATACAAAATTACAAAAAAATGAAATATTTAACATACCTATGTCCTCGTAGGTGGTCCCTGGTGGGAGTGGCATGTCAGTATCCCCTTTGAAGTCGATTCCTGCATAGGGGTAGTCATCCAAAGAAATGCCCTGTCACTGCCACCAATAGAAGAAATCCTCGTTGTAGGGTGTGGGCACCCTACCTCCCCCCTGCCGTCTTAGTACCTCGGTCCATCATTCCATGGATGGATTGTGAGGTCCTCTTCAAAGAATCTCGAATCTAGGTCCCAAACCTGGAACCCACTCGAAGAATAAACTACATAAGATAGAGGCGAACCCGAAGTTCCTCTTGCTACCCTGTTTGCACTTTGTCAACTGGATCTTCATATTATCCAGTAGTGAGGTACACCAATCATATACGATGGGTCTCAAGAACTCTACGACATAGAACATGAGTGGCCTTGATGCCTAGTGCAGTGAAGTTGATCCTGTGATCCTGGTCAACATGAGGACAACAATCTTGAGGGTGAGATTGTTTATCGCTCAGATGGGGAGTATACTCCCGACCTTAGGAGTCCTTGCTACACAGTGAGCGTCTATGTACTCCTCTATTTTAATTCCACTCCCTGCTCCCTGTGATTTGTGGTTTACAACCTCACCCCAATGTGATAATCCAGTCAAAACATAGATATCCTCTACTTCAATCCTCAATGGTTTCCCATCGAGGTTGAAGCTTTCACCGTCAGGATCCCAGTAACCCACAAGCATCTCAAGCAACCTCACATGGGCCCTAATCCCTTTGAGTGCCCAAAATTTATATAAGCAACATCTTTTCAATTCCATTTGGCCCCCCAGATCTCTCTCCACAACAACATCTACCTCCTCGTTCTCCCTTTCCCTCCATTCTAGCACCATCTTGCCAGAAAAAAGTCAAATTTTGAGTTAGAAACCATAGAAGTTATTGATTACGGACTTGTACGTGAGCTACTTCATTTACAATCATGTGTAGTACTTGGTATACATGCCCTATAGTTTTCACAGTCATTTATAACCCAATGTATATGCGACCCGATAAGTGGTAGACCACGTACACCGAATTACCCTATTTGCGCCCTAATTTACTTAAAATTTGAAACCTAATTTAAAAATTTAATCCACTATAAAGGAAGAGGATGGGAAGAGGAGTTACCTGGTCTAGATGGTTTCCGATTTTGTCGCCTGACGTTCCCGCAATCACTAGTTGAATCTCAGAGGTAATTTGGTCCAATTTTCACTATTTGGGTAAAAAGTCAAAATGACATAGTAATTTTTGGTTTTGTTACTATTTATAAAAAAAATTACCCACTTTCTATAGTTTTGAGTCATTTTTCTCCTAATGGACTAATACATAAGTGGATTGAGTTTGTTTTTATAGTTTTCACTAGGGATTCTTGCGGATTTCAATGTTATGTTGGTCATTCGTCACCACGGGTAGGTATTTTCACTACCCAACATATAGGATAGCTATCCATTCCATTATGCATTTTTTCATTGTCCTACAACTGTCACTTTTTATGCCTTACGTACAAACCCATTTGTTGTGACACATAACCTTCCATATATTATAAGTAGTGTTGTTATCAAGTGGTAGAGACTTACCAAGCATGGGTGCCCTAGTTAGATCCTCTGCTTCATTTGGTGCCCATGCAGAGATATTTTCCATAGGACTGGGAGTCCCTTATAGCTAGTACATGACTTTATGTTGAGCCTCATCTCTCACTCACAAGCATGATGTCTTATACCTAGAGGAATCCCAACCGAGTTTAATTTAAGATCTTGTCCAACTCATCTTCAAAAAGTGAAAAGATTGCCGAGTGAAATTTTCTCTTTCACACTCATAAATTGGATTTGAAAGGACGTCTATTTGGCACAAGTTTATCCCTTTTTCACACCAAGTAGAATAAATATCACAAAAAAGGACATTTTTTGGTGTTAAGTTGTAATTGCATCTCATGCCCTTGCTTGTAGTATTGAGCCTATAGCCGGTTCTCGCTTTGCGTTATAAACCATTTGCATTATCATTTTTGCATCCTCAACCAAGAAGAGCCTCATTTATATCCTTCACAATTTGACACCCTATACCTAGGAGGGAACACTCCCCCGAGTGTCCATCTCTTGCATGCATATCCTTGCATTGAGCATAGGTATGTTCCACTGCTAGAACTATTTTTTCTTACTTGCGACACTTGTTTTCTCCTCTGTATCATAGAATTCATTTTTATATGAAAAAACAAAAAAAATACGGGAAGGAAGGGAGTATTATCTTATATTGGAAGCAATCGTGTCGCCTTTGAACATAACACAAAGTTATTGGGTCTATTCGTCACCATAAGTTTGGGTTTAGCATGGCCTTAGGAAATTGAGCTCATTACAGAGTCTTCTCTACCAACTGGTTACTCTTCCAGCCCCTATGGAGAATATTATTGTTGCCTCCTGGATCTCATGGTTTCATCATCAAGTCTGTGCTTTCGAAGTCTTCCATATGTCTCATGCTCTTGTTCAAAGGATGTCTATCAACTTGTGTCAGTAATTCCTCAGATCTCTTGACTTTGCATGTCAAACATACCCTCAGTTTGTCTCAGAATCACATGATATTGTCATCCTATCATGCACCCTGGTCCTACTTTCATCATTGGTAGGTAACCTTGAACCCAACAGTCAACATTTCATCAATGGTCATTGATTGGGTGGTTTCCCTTGTGTTCAATAGCACAACATATATTCACACATTGGGATTCGTGCAGTGTCTTCGATTCCATTAGCCTTATTGGTGGTTTCCTCGCCTTTATTAGTAGTCTTCCTCATTGGTTGTTATTCAAAGGGTATTTTTTGTGTACCGCTTTCACTCGGCACACGTGAAAGACGCATAGGGTCATTGGTTCGTGAACATGTTCTTTGTCTGATTTCCTCCAAATCATGAAGCTCCTGCTTTATACCTTGTGATGACTGATGAGAAATTCCTTAATTCTCTTCTTTTAGAAGATCTCCTTCCATCGACTTCAACTCATCTATTCTGGAAATGAGACCTAGAGTCTTATGAGTACCTTGAGGCTTGCATTCATTAGTGGCAGTTTCTCTTTCCATCGACAGTTGGGAATACATCAATGTCTCATGATCGATGGAGTCTTGAGGTGTTCGACACTGACTCCTTTATTCACACTTGTGAGAATGTACTCGGTGCCTTGATACCTACTTTCATTATTTGTAGGCTATCTCGTGTTTGTTAACAGTATACCTCAATGACTGGTAATCAAACTATGTCTCATTTTGTTCGACCTCAACTCCTTTAATCAAATGATGTAGATGTGCACCCTTGGTGGATTGTGTAGAAGACTTGAAGACATCAGTATGTGGCCACATCTTTCCTGAGTTGTTGCTTCCTTTTCATTGGACCAGTACCTATATGACTTAAATGATCATGGGAGATCAGATTGTACTCCATTGTATACAAATATCTTCAGATTGATTTTGAGACTGGTTCTATTGGGCCTTGTTCATGACTATGACATGTTTTGGCATGTAACTGCATTTGTATTTTCCTATTCATGGCCACAGACAGTTGTTTGGTATATTTTCACATGGATCTATAGTGTAATTCTATTTGGCATCCATGTATGCAAAATCAATGAAGAATGTAATGAACAACTAGTTCTTCCAACTGGTTCCCCATCACTCCACTTCTGGGTCATTTATAATGTATTTTGGCTGTCGCAGATATTCCTCTGGCCTCACACATTAGGGGGCATCTATTACAGCAAGATTTTCCTCACCCTATGCAATATTGCACAGAAGGTCGTTTTCCATTTCTCTATGCAGACTTATCATCCCTGCTTGTAAATCCCAGAGATAAAAATACATACTTTTTCACATGTACGCACCTTGCCTACTATAAAACATGCGTATATGTAGGTTTCACCACTACAGCCCGTGTACATCGGGATTTGTGCCAAAAACGAAAATTAATGTCGGGTTTCCATGTCACGACAAGAGATCTATGATCCTTGACCTTCCATATACTAGAAACGTTCTGACTCGGCCCCTCAGTTCCATTTGAAGGCTATAAATGGGCCAATTCCAAGCTATGGAAAAGAGGCGAAATAATTCAACTTTGAGAGAAAAGTTACGCTGGAGAAATTATTTACTTCATATTGAGTCTACATCCCTTTGTCCTTTAAATCTGAACTCAGTGTTCATCCCCCAAGCTCTTCCCTTATTGATTGAGAACCTTATTGTTTCTCTTTTATGAGCTTGCCTTTGGTGGAGGATTGAAGTGGTGGAGGCCTAGCTGGAAGGAACTTAGTTTCTCGGTTCTGAACCGTGCCGAAACGGAATTTTGTAACATTTTCACTTATGTTGATCATATATTAATAGAAATACTATTTCCCCGTCCAATTGATATCTTGGAAATATTTGAATTATTATTCCATGGGCATATTTTTCATGTTTATTAATGTATTATGCTATTGAATGTGCTCACATCATTTATTCTCACCATATGCTTTCTTTGCTTGGTTGCTGAGGACTAGTTGCAGGTATATTTCTTTGGGTCAAGTGCTCACCAATGGACTTCATAGAATGTCTGGACGAGGTAGGTCTTTGATTTCTACAATCATTTCTGTCTCTTGTGGTTTACCCTAGCCATAGAGAGATTTTCCTTGTAACACCCTTGAAAGAAATCATAGTTCTTAGCCTCTTCTAAAACAATATCAAGCACAAAATCAATGTGGTCAACCCCTTTGATGTAATGAACCTTATCCAATTAATTGTATCCATAGACCGTCCAAAACAAAAAATATTAGGAATGAAAATATGGCTTTAATACCTATCCCTCATGTTTTCCATGGTACCTAAATCCAATACCCGAGTATTGTACGAGGTATAAATCTCATGCAACCCACCTCATCATAGTAAACATTAAACCTTTGAAGTTATAAATCAGAGGTACCCTAGTACCTTCTAGTGGGATCGATCTTATTCTTATTATAGACAACTTCCCAAAAATCAACATCAATCTAGTTTATGGATTGGCCACCCTAAATGTGTGGGATTTCACACATCTTAGTGATCTAAAACCTTGTGATACAAAAAATAAAAATAAAAAACTCTCAATTTATTGGTGATTTAATAATTTTCATTAATTTAATAATTATTTGTTATTCAATTTGTTATTCATAATTTAATCACTATTATATTAATTTAATTATTATTGAAAATTTAATTATTATTATTCATTTAATTTCTAATGATTACTTTATTGTTATTTTTTCAATTACTATTTTTATAATATTTAAATGTTGATTAGATTAGTGATTGGTATACATCTATTTATAGCATACTATTCATGAGAGAAAAATCCATGTACATAAAAATACAATTATGAAATTTTACCCCACTAACATTCAGTGAATTTCACATCATCAGAGAAAAAAACCATATATCTATAAATGTAATTATGAATTTTTATTGCATTAACATTCAATCATTTCCCACCATGGAAGAATAAAACCATTTACCAATGAAAATCTAAATTGAATCACAAAATAACTATACCAATTTTTTTTTTTTATGTATAAAGGAAAATGTCAATATTATATATGATATTGGATGAAAAATGTGTACACTTGTAAGGAAAAGAGAAGAGTTTGGCATCATAAATTGATTGAAATTTTTTCAATTCCCTTCTTGTATTTTTAACTATGATCATCCTACTTTTGTTAAAACATAATAAAAGAAAATTAGTTCAATAAAATAAAAGAATTCTACATTTAAAGATGTAATAAAAGACATAAATAAAAAGTTGGAAATACCTTCTGACTCCTTTAAATCACTATTTTCTTCATAAGTGTGGAAGAATATAATATATTTCAATGAATAATGAATAATTTCAACTATACACAAGTTAAACAATAAACACATAATTACCTGTTGATTTTATAGGGCATTGGGTGTAAAGATTTCGCCATTTTTCACAACCATTCCTTGTGGCATAATTAATTATTCATTTATGGGCTCATAAAGATAGTCATTTAACTCTATACAATAAGAGAAAACCATATTTAATAATGATATATATTAAGATCATGTATTAGCATAATAAATGAAGTTATATTAAAAAACTTACAAAGCTCCCTCCAATTAAGGACCTCCTTGATTGACCTGAATAACATGTGACTATAAATTTATTTACATATATTCTTTCATGTACATAAGAGAAGATAATATTAATTAATTTTATCAATGTCTAACATATGACCAAAAGTAGTTCAATGGTACTGAAATATTATTACAAGGAAAGATAATGAGATAAAATAATATTAAAAAAATAATTGTAAGCATATCAAAATAAATAATTACAAGTATGTTTTATCTTTGTGGATTTTTCTTGTGGCGTGGAAGGGTTCACACTCCATGCTTATTGTTAGAAAAATAGGATTACAGAGCAATAAAATAAAAAAATGTGGAAATAAAACACAAAAGATACACAATACAATAGAGACACAAATATATGTGGTTCACTTAGTATGGCCTACGTCTACTAGAAAAAATATCAGGTCCTTCCTTTATTATTATCCTGCAAATGAAGGGATACAACCTACATCATACCCACTGTAACTTCCTCTTATTTCTCTCACAATCTCCTCTCTCCTAATACAATATTCACTCACATACACAACTGCAATACAATTACCTCATAAAAGAGGGTTGCCTGCTAGGGAAAAAAAACCCTAACATAACTTCTACCGTCACATCTGTGACCTTTAAATGAACATTCCAGATTGACTATGAAATTACAATATTTTAAAAGGAAATTTTCCCAAAAAATTATCTTAGGGGGCGTTTCCCCCAAACCACCGCTAGGGGAGGGCTCCTAAATTTATTGCCTCTCCCCTTGGACCCCCTTGGTGAGAAATGTGCTGGGGAAAGCCCCCCCACACCCCACGTTAAGTAATGGGGTCCAAACACATATGAAACAATACCTCTAAATCATGAATATAATTAGACTCCACAACCAACACCTACTTCTCATTGATGATCCTCTTAGCCTTTAAGAAATTCTCAAGGATATTTTTAAATATGATTTTTTCAACATTAGATGGTATATGTTTTATGTCTTTTTATGTCATATCAAGTTTACCAATGTACTCGTTGAATTTAAATTCAAAACCATACAAAATGAAATCAATTATAAAATTCATTGATAATACAAAATGAATTATAAAAATCAAAGGAATAGAAACATGAGTGCCTAAATAGAATACTAATTTGAACATATTTTACCTAATATGGTTTTGGTTTCTCCTCCTCTTGATAATATTAGAGAAAATATGGAGGGACCATCTATTACTAAATAGTATATTTGGGAACCTTCTATGTAAATTCCATGGGGATATTTTCTTAATAGAACTACTTATTTCAAACCAATTTTCATGGTATTGTTTTGACTACTCCCTTGTGATAGTGTCAAAAAAAATATTCATGGAAAGTTTTGTCACCACCAAATTTCAAAACCTGTCCTTTTCCATAAACTTTTATATCATCATAACATAGTTCATTTTCTCCCTCTTATACCAAGATAGATATTCATATTTGTTTATCATCATCTTTGACATGTGATTATACATTAATATAAATGTTATAGAATGAATAAGTATCATGCAAAATGTAGTATATTGGATTCAATTGCACACTAAATTTCATTGAAAAATGAAAGTTAACATACTACGATAACATGCCTAGATATATTGTGACTAAGACCCCTAAAACTTCATCCCTATTTCACTAATTGTAAGTAATCCATATCTAAGTATGGGCTCTATTTTTTTTGTTTTACTCTTCATAAACTCTACTAGTCTTTTTTTAATCAACTATTTTTTGCAACACAAATAGACTATAGTAAGTAATGATTTGATTTATATTTGATATATATAAAATAAATAAATATATATATTTATATTATATAACAATCGTAAAGTATGTAATTACAAATCATATGGGTCTTCGTATTGTTTCCTTCATTGATTGCCATTCCTTTACCATTCTTTATATAATCATTTTCATGTATGTTTTCATACATCTAGTCTCATTTTCTAATCCATATCCAGTAGAAGACATATGAATTATATATTTGCTACAATTATACACCACAAAGTTAAGTACACAAATCCCTAGAACAAAATATATCCATAATTTAACATGAACATTGAAAACATACATCCATAACATCAACTGTAAAGATGAATATTGGCCCTTTAACTCAAAGCCATATATGAAAATTCTAACCCTCTAAACAACAAACATTGAACCCTTTAGCTCGCTATCCTATTTAAACTTCAAGTTAGTGCTTCAAAGAGTGATTATCCTACCTAACTGAATCACAAAATTGAAACTATTAGTAGTGTCGAAAGATGGTTTTTACAGCTTAATATGAGGGGGATGTGTAATTCATTCTTTGTTCAACATGGAGTTCACTTATGACATTTAAAAAAATTACTAATACCAAAATAAATATTTCAATGACAACCATAAATAAAATATTTCTCTCTCTCTCTCTCTCTCTCTCTCTCTCTCTCTCTCTCTCTCTCTCTCTCTCTATATATATATATATATATATATATATATAATATATATATAGTGGAAGCAAAGCCTTTCTTGTGGTTAAAACATTTCAATTGTATGTTGTTGACTATGAAGGATATGTGTAATTGCGTGTGTGTGTAGAACAAGTGTAGATCCATCTTAACTCTATGCAACCTTGAGGGATTTGATCCCTCTTAATGCATGATAGATCTAGATTTAAGATGGATCTACACTAGTAAAGATACTCACATGTGCATAGATTAAGAACAAATGTAGATCCATCTTAAATCCATGCAACCTTGAGGAATTTGATCTTTCTCAGTGCATGATAGATCTATATTTAATATGGATCTACAACGGTAGTAATAATCACATGTACATAGCTTAAGGTTTAGAATTACTAAAATGGATAACAACATACAATGTGAATTAAAAAATTTACTCAATGTGAGCATTGAGGTTCTCCCAAAATACCTAAATGCGAAAAACATTTAAAATTGCTAAAAAAAAAATTAATTTGAAGATGAAATTTGAGTGCTAGTCACAACTCACACATGACTCACATTGATGATAATTTTATTAAATAACAATAATAGTCTAAAAATATCCCTAGGTTTACATTTATTGTTGGGGTGTTTGGTAAAGTGGAACTCATTAAGATGTCTATAATGTATTAAAATTTTACCACTAATATAGGAGATCATTTTGCATTCATTAACATGCTCTTATGTCACCCATGATGGAAATTAATGAACAAGTAAAGAAAACAAATATAACATAAAAAGGAATACATATAATATTTTAAGGAAAAAGAAATTGCATCTGTCCACCTTAGGAAGAATTTAAATTTCCATAGTATCTACAAATCTATTCATAGGGATTTTTACAGCATGAAAAGTGGGACGAATAAATCTCAAAGGAATTGAAATAAAGGTTATTTTTACCTTATTTTGATGAAGTGACATCATTACTCTATAGAACATCTTCAAGTTTAATTATTAGTGAAGAATGTTATAGAGTTAACTCAAAGTGTATCTAGAGAAATTTTAGTAGGGTTGAGAGAACAATTCTCATAAACTCTCCTAAAAAATATTTATCATTTCACTATTATAAATCTTACTACATTCATCATTTGCGAGGAAAAAAATAAATTTGCAGCTCTAATACCTCTTTTGTCAAGGTCTTCAACCTGTAGATCCATGGATTGCTTTCAACATAAAATGTAGGGATATAAAAAAGGATCACCTATTATCCTTTATGTTAGTGGAGGTCCATCAATGTGTTTGACTCATTTCTCTAGCGAGGCCACTATAAAGTATGAATAGAGTGATTATTATTATTATTAGTTGGTAGGCATAAGAATCTAATTGATAACTAACCTAGATAATTGATTTAAATATGCATCGAATACATAGTGATAATGACATCCTTTCCTCTAGTAATAAGTATATTTTCCTCTACAACAAACATCCTTTTAGTCATGCCATACCTGCAATAGGAATGGGAAAGAAAAAGTACGACAATGAGAATGCCAACAACCAAAATATTATCTACCTAAAAAACCCTTCCGAATAGCAGTAACATAATGAAGTGAGAAGTGGAATACACCCCATAATGGGTAAAATATTAAGAAGCCAATGCCATGTCATCTTCAAGGGTAAATTTCCAACACATGCACCCAAACATGGTACCATCATCCTAATGTCATCATCCAGTGTTAGTAGTACCCACAATTTAGGATGTTGTAACAATGGATACAATACCATTATTAGAATTCCATCTCAATCATTTATTGATGGCGTAGATTGGTAGTGCATCAATTAGGAAAAAGGTCAACAATGATGATTTAGCTAACATGATGATTTAGTTATTCTTATGAAGATTTAGAAACATATGCTCTTTTCTCTTATCTTTCTCAATAAAAATATTATAAACAAGAAGAAATCAATATGAAAAAATGATAACTTGAATGGAATCCTTTTGAAATTCCTCTAATTCACTATTGGTCGCAAGCATGTCATCATTAGCATAATTTGTGGCCCTACCGAAGACCCAAAGGATAGTTTTCACCAACAGAAGGATAATTGGAGCATGGTTTCCTTGTATATTGAATAATTCATGCATTATTAATGGCATGCATAAGCCCTCAGAATAACCTCTACCAATTCCTATCACTTTTTAGTTTTTTTTTTTATTTTGATACAAATTTGAATAAGATACCGAAATTTAGGAAGACGTAGATTTCCAAGGTTAGGAAAATGCCTAAAGAAAAGATTGGAGATTCATGCATTATTAATGGTATGCATAAGCCCTAAGAATAACCTCTACCAATTCCTATCACTTTTTTTATTTTGATACAAATTTGAATAAGATACCGAAATTTAGGAAGACGTAGATTTCCAAGGTTAGGAAAATGTCTCAAGAAAAGATTGGGAAGAGTCAATTTGAAAAAAATCAAGTTTGGGAATGGTTATCTTCTTAAACAATTATTTTCACATATATAAAAAAATATTACATTGATTTTATTGGTATAAATAAAAAGCTTTATTCACATAAAAAAGAGAAAAATTGAGATGCACAAAAGTATAAAGTAGAAAATTTAAACAAATAAACAAAAATTCATTCATTACATATTCTCATTGATATTGGAGATTAGGTTATTGTATGTGGGGTGAGGTGGGGTTGCTAGAAATATGAAATTACTGCATACTAACTTGTCTTCAATTTTGACCTAAAATATGAGGCAAAACCAAAATGTAATGACGTGATGCTTTCATTGGACATACCATTTTAACTTGAACAAATCCATAAGATGCTATTATATAACGAGAAAATAAATATTTTTAAACACAATGATACAAGCATCTAATTATTTCATCCTTGACATGATCATTTTACTTAAAGAGAAAATGATCAGAAAAGCCTCTTTAAAATTGATTTGACTATAGTAAGAGGTGATAATTAAGGTTTATTACCTTAGTACAACTAATTGTTCCATAATTTTTTCTCCTATAAAAAGGGGCAGGGTCACAAAAGAATAGAAACAGGGAGACAACTAACTCAAACCCAAATTTAAAAATAAAAGTTTCTTGTAACTGTTAGGTAGTTATGGACTACTTATCATGAATTAAAATGGTTGAATAATATCCCCATTGGAATGTATCTGCTCCAGTATTTTGCTCCAAGATGTGACTCATTGATCCGCACACAAGAAACAATAAGCTCACAAGTAAAGAAAAAACAAGAAATCAAATATAACTAACTCTAACCAGCTCAAACCAAAAAAAAAAAATTCCTACCAAACACTTGTGATTAAACATAATGAAATACATTAAGTACATATAATTAGAGGAGGGAAATAAAAGATTTCTCTTATTATTGTAATGAGCAACAAAATATACAACAAGTTCACTAGATCCTTCACTGTCTACACCACCTAGAACCATTGTCTGGGTTCTTCTTCCTAGGCAACTAAAGGTAGCTTATCCTCTATGATCCTAAGTCAAGGAAAGTATGAGAAAGAGACGGAATATATTTCTTTAGACAAGACATTATGGGAGAGGATGTTGGAAATTGTTAAGAACCAAATATCAATATAGCATAGAAAATCCTCAGAAAAAGTACTCAATGCCTTGAAAAAGAGATAATTTCAAATAATAATCCTCTTCGAGGGGGCAACCTCCTTTTACCCCACTTAAATGTTCAAGTACAAGATGATTCAAAATGAAAATGTCTCCTTGGTATATATAGGAGACTAGGAGGTATAATTACAACTAATGGCCTAAAGCCGACATAAATAAAATAACATTACTAATATAATATGCCCCAATTAAGGGGTAATGAGACAATATTAGGGCTTAACATGCCCCTCCCCTTGAGACAAGTGTTGTCCGCAACGCTTAAGTAACTCTGGATGCTTCTGTATAAAAGACTCATCTTCCCAAGTGAAATCTTCAGCCGGTAGTTTCCTCCATTTAATGAGATACTCTGAAATGGATCTATTCCTCAGCTGGCGAATTCTTGTGTTAGTGATGGCTTCAGGCTCCAATTTGATTTTTCCTTCCTCGTCAAGTTCTGGAAATATAGTTTGAACTGGGATCTTGTCGCCTATAACCTTCTTTAAGCATGAAACATGGAAAACTGGGTGTACTCGTGAAGATGCAAGCAACTCCAATTTGTATGCCATAGTACCA
>ML802313.1:202674-213286 GCA_009831015.1 Picea engelmannii
AGCGCTGGTGTTTCCATAGACCGATCCGTTGGATCCGGCATGCGCGTTAACCCTGAGTTGTTTTTTTCCTTGCGTTTCCTTGGTTCAGCGTGGCCGGCCTGCATGAGCCTTGCCACCTTCACCTGCCGGCTTTTGCGTGACTGGTCTTCTGTGTATTAATGGTCGTTCTTTAATGCCACCTTGGGGACTGTCCCTGGTAACCCGAGCGTTCTGTCCACCCTAATCAAAGGAAACCTGCCAGTCTGTTACCCACGCGAATATCGTGCCGTGACAACGATGTTTTAACTCACGCCTCATCCCTTAAATGGCCGCTTGTTACTCCTGTGTTTTAGATTGAGTGCTTCGACCTCTAGGCAGCCGTGCACCCACCTGGCTGCTTACTAAACCGAGACGGGGACACTACCCCTGCGTTCTGCCCTTCCGTCTTCAACTATGACAGTAATAATCCGGACGTGAGTGGTAGTTTTTTTTTTTTCACTGACAGCTTGTATAGTTAGTAAGGATTTAGATCGTTTTTTTTTCCCCGTCTTAAAAGTTGCGGTTATTACAAATCAGTAAATGTAACGGACGACAAATTTAATGGACTGATATCGTTGTTTAAATTGTTCTGAAAAGATAAATTGTTAAATTATTGCATGTCAGTTGATGTCCTTCTGTCATCTTTAATGCCTAAGGATACGTACGCTTGGAGGCGATTTATATGTAAATAGGACGTGGTATACCAGTGTGCTGTCATTAATACATAAAAAGATAAGGTAGTTTTCAATTTACGAAGTTAACTATTTGGATGTCATTCAAGGACGAGTGCATACAGACTTACTGTAACAGGGCTACATTCATTTAATTATTTTAACCCTTTTTTTTTATAAACCTTCTTTTATTCAAATGGGTGTTGTCTTTACTCTGTCATTTTCATTCATAATTAATTCCGTTTTGCCCCTATGATAACCAGGAAGAACACATAAGAAGTTGGAATATTAGAGTAAAAAAAAAAAAAAAATTTGGAAGGGCCATAGGAATATCTTCCCATGCTTGGAAAAACTGGTTTTTATGTACAAGTTAGTAGCGCAATTAATGATTATGGTCAGTAACGAATTTCAATGTATACAGCTAGTAATGCATTCTAATGGAAATAGTTACTCTTCTCTCAAGAATTAATTTTCAAAAGCATTATAGCACACATAAGTGGAAGCTACACTAATACGCTTTATTACAACTAAAGAATTATAAACATCTTCACTTGATTATGCACTATAAATGTGATCATTAAATGTGAGTGTATGTTGTCCTTTAAATATGGATATCTTAGGTGGTTGTCTTGAAATCCTTACATAGGGTACCTGCTGTTATTTAATAAGGTCATTTAATTATCGTAATTGCCACATCTTGTGTTTGCTTATATGATGGGATCCTAGTATATGCACTTATGATGATGATTTATTTTCTTAGGTACGGAAAATGTTAGGGCATACCGCAGTCATGGAATATGGTTTTTAAATTTCCTAGCTGTAATGTAATGTTGAATCAGGAAATTGTGATGTTCTTACCTTATAAACATGATGGCAAGTTTAGAGAACATATATGACCTATGTTCATTGTTGAGGTAATTAGAAAGGAGATGATATGATTATCATGTTAGGATGTTAGATTAAGTCACTTGGCACCGATAAGACATACTCAGTGGAATGCCCTGGTTTATGTGCATTAAGTTACTCAGAGTCAGTAAGGAGGGTTGTTGTCCTTTTAAATAACGTTGAATTCGGGTTGGTTGACGGAGTTCTCTTATCACGCGCCATCCGAAAGGAGGCGTATTGTTCTTATGATCACGTTGCACTAGATTGTATTCAGTTAGTTGGCTTGGTGTGTTGTGTCGGGTGGGATGTAGATACCTCCATGTTCCTCAGAACAGTCGCCAGCCCTGAGACCTTAAATGGTTAAAGACGATGGGAAACCGGGCTTGAGCGTTTCTTATGTGTCTTGGAGGTCCTAACCTTGCAGGGTAGGACGGGCGGGAGGTCAGTCGTATTTTAGCAGTCAGTTTTACCTTGTCGTTAAATGTTGCGTTGTGCACCCTTGCCTATGGTCTTAGTTGTTTGTGATTTCTCGCCGTATTCCTTTGTCTACTTGCAATGAACACCGTGGTCACGCCTTGTTGAATGTCAAGGGGCGACATAGAGTCAAGTGTGTTTTTACTTCTACACGCGCGCGCACACACCGCACACACAAAAAGAAAAAAAAAATTGCACCTATCACTAGAGTGGTTGTCGTAACGAGGCGGTTCGTTACAGATGGTTATTATACAACACAAAAGAGACATTTGGTATTCCATGCAACAAAATATCAATTGATTGTAGGTCAACTATATAAGATGGGATTGGATAGAATTATTAGAAGGTGTGTACTTGACCATGAAAGACCTGAAATATTGTGGGAGTGTCATAGTGGAGTTGCGAGAGGTCATGTAGGAGGGAAGGAAACTACATAGAAATTACTTCAAGAAAGGTTATGGTGGCCTACTGTATTCAAATATGATAAATATTATGCCAGAGCATGTGATGTTTGTCAAAGGATTGGTAATCCATCGCGCAGGGATAACTTTCCATTGCATCATGTTCGGGAAGTACAAGCCTTTGAGAAGTGGGTTGTTGACTTCATTGGACCTATTAATCTCATAGAAAAACATACAAAGGCAAGATACATCATCACTACAAAATATTATCTAACTCGTTGGGATGAAACAAAACCTGTTGGGGATTGCACTACAAACACAACAACAAGATTCAATTTTGAGAACCTTATTACTTGGTTCGGGTGTCTTAGAAGCTTTAAAAGAGATCAAGGTGCCCATTTAATCAATGAGACAATTGCCATCCTCACTCTATAATTTTGTATTCATCATCACAAGAGTAGTCCTTATCATATGCAAGCCAATGGTATGGTGGAAGAATTCAATAATATTTTGGACAAGGGGTTGACTAAAGTCTTTTTTGCTAATCGAGATGATTGGGATGAGTGAGTTCTAGTTGTTCTTTGTCCATATAGAACCACTACCAAGAAGTTACACAAGTATACCCCTTTTCAATTGGTGTATGGGAGAGAAGTCATAATACCAACTGAGTCCATCACTCCAAGACTGTACATTGCACAAGTTACTCAGATGACGAATGATGAATCTGTTGTGGACTAGGTTATGAAACTGTTGGAAGTTGAGGAAGCCATATTTTTAGCATAATTTCATCATACTATGGAGAAGGATAGACATAAATATTGGCATGGTAGGCACATTAAGACCAAGACTTCTACTCAAGGTGACTAGGTATTTCTCTATGATAATAAGTACCAAAAGAATCTAGGCAAGTTACATGTGCAATGGATTGGACCCTTTATAGTTGTGGAATTTCAGGAGTCAGGAGTTGTTCGACTGACACATCTAGATGGTGTTCTTCATACATGATGGTTGAAAGGTGCACGCTTGAAGCCCTATATATGAGCTCGTTAAATAAATTATCTCCACACTCCTGTCATAGGGAGTGAATAAAGTATATTAGTTTTTTCTTTGTTTTGTTTCTTACCCTTTTTCCCAATAAAGCAGTGATGTGTCCAACTGTCACTTAGCCCTAGAGTCTAGTTGTCATTGTTAGTTTGTCTAGTACAGTTCATATCATTGTGGTTGAGGAGTCTATGTCAAATATTTTATTTGTTTAGTAATTTATGATGTTTCATTCACTTTTGTTTCACTCTCACATTGTTCATTAAATGTAGCCAGTACCTTTCTATTACTATCCTATCCATGTCAGTATAAGTCATGTATATTTCAAAGTTCACCGGTACTTTTCTGATTAGTTGTCGACCTGTTAGTTATTTCCCCATGTATAATTCCATGTCAAATCAATGTCGATACTAATTCCCTTTATTTTCTGAATCGTGAATTATATTTCACCACGCCTGTCGTTCATGTCTGTTGTTAATGTTGAGTTAGCTATGCAGTTTCCCTTTAATGAAATTTTAATTCTTGTCCCGTGTCATCTCCTCATGACTATCTATAACTCAATAGTTATCTTTGTCCAATTCATTGTGTTCTATATGTTTTTCTGAGTACTCGACTATGGAGCCTAGTAATATTTCTATGAGTAGGCATCCACATTCACGTCCTTCGATTCTCCTTGTGTACCAGTGTTCTACTAAAAGAATGGGTCACGCTATAATTGCTTGGGGTGCAGTTCTGAATATTTTTGTTCCAATGGATATCCATGATCTTCACATTGATATTTTAGGAGACTCACATGTTGAAGTCAAGAAGACTCAACTAATTGACATGGATTTCTCAGATGGGGATTTGTTTCCCTTAATGAAAGTCGACACCAACATAGACTATTTGACCCTGCCTTCTGGAGAGTTGGAGTGGAAATGGAAAAATCACTATGTGTCGCTTAAGGACTCTACTTTGATGAATATATGGGATCTACCAGTCTTCGACACAATGGGGGAAGTTGCACGGTGCACTAAATTTCTTATCATCCAGGTGCACAATGACTCTCTATGGATAGATAAAAATTATCCTACCCATGTTGGTGTCTTCCATCAATTGACATGCTTGTATATGGATGGATAAGATGTTAATAAAGGCTTCCAAGGTTCAGGTAAGAATGGAAGGAAGAAGTATGAGCTCAACATGTATGATAAATTAAGCACTAGGCATGGAGGTCACAAATCTCTTGTTGATCCAATTACTGATGAACAAGTCTACTATGCCTACTATCTAATTACAGGAAAAGTGATCAAGACCTACTCTAAAGGAGAATGCACACCAGATGATTTCTCAGTAGTTTACTTCTATGTGCAGGGTGCACAACTAAATGGGTGCAAATTCCTAATGGCTGAGATGCTACAAGCATGTGTAGATATGCATGAGTGAGGAGGGTATTTCATTTATAGGTACCTTTTGGTTTCCTTTGCAATGTGGAAGTGGAGGCCACCACAAGGGCGAGAGTTAGCATTAACCTCATATGAAAGAATAGTGATGAGGTTTTATCCTTGGCAAGAAAGAACTCATAATGGAAATGTATCATTCAACAATGATTCTTTCCTACAATGGTATAACACCCTGATCAATGCCACACAATGCATGTGGATCTCGCAAGATATGTTGAAAACGCACACAATAAAAATATAGTTTGGGATGAAAAGGGATCACACCTTTGTTCACTCAAGTGTTGCATATGCTTAGAACTTTCACACTCCCCCGTTTCCATATTACCTTCATGCAAAAGTATTAGACAAGGAAGTTTGTTCATGGCCTGGTGTGAATAAGATCAAAAAATATTTGGGAGTGTCTTATCAATTTCCCTCAATTTCATAGAGGAAAGCTCCAACCACTTTGTATATTCCCAATTCTAGTGGTGCAGTCAAGTGTTGACACACACCTTTAGAGTTAGAGTCAGAAGAGGAGGAAGAAGCCTTGCCAATTTCCATTCCACAGTCATCATTTCTATCATCCATTATTGACAATGATGCATTCACTGGTAAGGATTTAAAGGAAGTGTTTGAAGTTGATTTTTCGGTTCCATATAAGACAGTTCGCAATGGTTCACCATCGTCATCCACTAGTCTCCCCATTTTTACCGATGCCATACCTATTGCTTCACTTTCGCTACACACAATGGTTTGTACTCCTCTATCGCCCACTATCTCCATTATCACCATCATTGAAGACCCTGATGCCATTGTATCTGAAACCTAGTCTACCCCCATTGTTGAAGAACTTACTTGTCAATCACATATCTCTATTGTGGTCGCTCCGCCCATCCATCCATTATCCCCTATTTATCCCAATACTGAAATGGTTGAGTGTGAATCTATTGAAAATTTAACCACAGTTGACAATAGTGCTACTATTGTACTCTTTTCCTCATAAATGTTTCACCAATGAATGTCCCTAATCCCGAGCTATATAAATCCATAGAAAAGTTATCTCAATCCCTACCAGATCCTCTACAACTCCCAATGGAAATACATGAAGAAACCATAATGGAACAGAGCATCATTTCTATCCATGAGAGGGTTGATCCATTCATTCAAGACCCTCAACATTGTTTTGAAATCCTCCAGCTATGTTTAGAGAAAACATGGGTTGTTTCATTGCTTCCTCTGGATTTGGAAGAGATACTTGCTCATAGATTCCAAGCTACCTCTCTAGGTCTCGATGGTGAAAACACCCCTAGCCTCTTTGAAAGGTCAATTTCAAGTGGCCAACAAATTTCCTTGCAACTACCTATAGATCAGTCTATCAGCATTGAATATTTTGCAGCTTAGCTAACACCATAACTACTGAATGCACTGAGAACTTATGTTTCCCTTATAGAGCAATGAATTGTTTCTATTGAATAAAAAATGGAATAATTAATGCAACAGAGCCAAAATTTGAGACATGAGTTGGAGGAAGTATCATAGGACCGAGGAAAAGTATACACTTTGCATGCTCAGTTTCAATCATAGCTAGATGTTGTCTCTGTGATTTGTTGAAGTTTGACCCAAGATCCGATAGGATGATTCTTAGCTACCAGATGATATCACTCTTGTTCCGCCAATGCAATGGGTCAAACTCCTTACAGGTGCATGGTCCTAGCTGTATGAAAATTTAGACAACCTACAACAACAAATGAATGCAATTCGACTGAAGGAACAAGAGCATCCCAAGGCTATACTGGAGAAATTACGCAAGTGGTTGCAGAAGGGGATTACGTTCAGTATTCCCTTCATAGAAAAACTGAAGAGTGCAGTAATATTTTCACTATGATCAACATACATTATTTTAGGGTCTAAATTTTCCAATGGGATAATTTTCCATGCTTTTTCCCAAAAAACAATTCGTCATTTTCCAATTTTTCTAAAAACAATTCGCCCAAATTCCACAGAATAAACTTACTTTACCTTAAAAATCGCCAAAATGTTATAGAAATTATATAAAATTCTTAAAAATTTGAATATATTTACAAAACTATCGCCAAACATTTTACATTTTGAATATTAAAGAATAGTAAGATTAGCCCATGTTTCTACATTTTAATATAAATTTTCATCCTTAAAATTGTCCCTGATCAATGATTGGGTTTGCCTTCTTGAGCAAAGGAACAAACGTACTGAAGAATTAACAGTTCAAATACAAAATATGAATGTTAAGTCATAGGCCATCATAGATCTAATTACAGAGAAAGATATGTTTCAGGAGATTCAAGAAGTTGATTATAGGATTGATGCAGTGTTTGAAGATGCACAAACTACCAAGAAAGAGGTCCAGGAGATCAAGCCTGCAGTCTAGACTGCATATGGTCTGATGCATCAAGTGAATTTCATGGCAGACATTGAATGGAATACTCTTCTTCCCAACAAACCTCAAGATCCTGATGAATATATTGTGCATGAATTTTTTGTGGGTGCATCTATTTTGGTCCGCAAGTGGAAATACCGCTTGAAAAAATATGATAGTTCCTGCTAACAAGCCCTACAGATTGTACCAGAGTTGGGCCCTTTGTTTGAAGAAGGCACCAATAAAGAAATGGGAGGTTGACACGGGTTGAGTTAAAATTTGTGGCCGAGGCCTGTTGGGCCCTTCATTTTTGGATATAATGATAAGGATGGGTAAGTGGATGGAAGAAGTCAAAAGCATCACATGATAGCTAGAAGCTCCTAAAGCGGAAGAAAAGGTAATACTGGGGTGGATCAAAGGAATATTGGGCATAAATAGAAGTGGATTTGATTTATTCAATATACTCTGTCAAAGGCACACAATTATAAATAAAACAACAATGTAAAGAGAAAAGGATAATTTTCTTACTACTAGTGTCGGGTTTGATTTGGTGTTGGTATTGTTGTTGTAACTATGGTGAATCCAGAGTCTGTAATGGGTTATGAGGAATTATATCTCGCAGTGCAAGATGAAGTGTTGAAGATATATTTGTTATGAATGGATATCTATCAGATCCATGTTGTATGACGTTTTTGGTGCTACCGCTGCTAATAAAATGAGATTATTCAGGGCCTTAAAATTTTTCTTTATGGTTATTTTTTATGTTATGAATAGGTTTGTAGTTATGTTATATATTTTCTTATATATTCCTAGGTATTATTTGAATGCTATCACAAATCATTATATATGGTTAAACTATGGATCTGAGTATCATAGAAATATAGTTGATGGTGTGTTCTCTATAACTCCCTTCATCATACAAGTCTCGGCTATGCTTCGGGTGAGACCTCATTCCCTTGCGGAAGGTTGAATATGTCAGCGCTCCTAGAATACAATGGTACTTTTTGTTGGTAACTATCGGTAACCCTGGTATCAATTTTGTGCCAACAACTCTTCCTGCGAGTTTCACGACATGGGTTAACCCCCTCTCGTGGATCCTAACTCCAACAATTGTGGTGGAGACTAAAGCTTGTGGGTTTTCGTCTAACAGTAATTGTAGTCCAAAACCACCTCAATAAGGTATATCTATAATTAAATTAAATTTTTTAGTGGTGGATATCATCCTAGATCTATTTTGACATTGAATAAGGGGTTCTAAGGATGTTTGTCATTGTGTGCAATGGTGAATATTTTCATGGTTTCTATTTGATTTTTTTAGTCTAGTTTTGACACTACACTAGAAATTTACATATGACCATAAACACAAGGAGTCCATAGTGAGTTAAGGAAATGTAATCAATTCAAGGACACACAATCAAGAAACTGCAAATATATCAAATTATCATTCACATTAGTATTCAACAATGATTCTACATAAATCATTGAAAATAATGGAAAAATCGAGCTAATTTGAATATCATTTGCTACTTGCAATAGTTATTTTTGTAAGTTTCAAATTAAATCAAATTGAGTTGAATTGAATTGTTCTTATTGAGGGAATTCTCAGTTGAACCCAATGCCTAAAAATTGATTGAATTATTGCATGTTTGAGTCCCCAAGTCAAAATTGATAAGGTTGAGTACTTTACAAAGTCAGATAAGAAGTATTTGAATTTTTCGTTCAATTGACAACTTTGTGTGATGATGATGATGATGATGATTAACACCCACTAATACCGAATTGGTATATCGGAACTTAAGAGGTTAAGTGATTACCTGTGATTCTTTAGAATTTTTTTCTGTGCTTGAAAATCATTAAGAGAACCTTTTCAATATCACCATAGTTTTGTTGAGTTAAGAGGTTATGAAGGTTGGTAGTGTGACAAATATTTAAAAAATGAGATCTAATCTCGGTATAGGATGGACAATATAAGAGAAAGTTCTTTTCATATTCAACCTTCTTAGTGTCACAAAGGTGACACACTCTTTCATCCCATGGTGTTTTAGGAATTGACCAATGCCCAGTTTCACTATGGAGCTCAAGAGAATTTGTCCTTATCTTAGCAATGCTTATTTTTCCTTTACACTTGTCAAAACAGATAGATAATTTTGACATTCAAGATTAGGGTTGATTACGTCCTTATAATACCTTAATTTTCTTTTTTCCTCTAATTCATTATCATACCACATTCATCCTTAAATTTTGATTTGATGATATTTTTAATAGTATATTTACTCTACAAAATGGTGTTTTCCATGATTTCCCAATAGTTTATCAAAGACCGTGCATCTTTATTTCATCCTCGCTTGATTCGATGGTGGTTACGACTTGAATTTGAAGAAATTTTAGGAATCCTCTTGTCTTCCATGTTTTCTAACGTGTTCTTATACATTAGGTATCTAGTCATAGTCGTGATCTCAATGGGGGAGGGGCTTGTTTCTAAGAGGAGGATGGGATATTGCATATTTCCTATAATTTCGAGATTATAGGTTTTAAAATTGTTTGTTATTTTCTCTATATTTATCCAGGATTCACGAGAGATACTACAACCCCAAACTTCACATCCATAAAGAATAACAGGTGTAACAAGAGTCTCAAAGAGGAGTTTCTTCTTATCCCAACTCCAAAGATTTGTTTATTTACAATTGTTTTCAAGCCCATGTAAATGTGTTGAACTTGCACAAAGTAGATCTAGCTGGGAATTGACATACACAGTTGCATAGAAAATAGAAGAAAAGAGAAGCATGAGAGAAAGAATGGAAGAATTCTCATTAACTGTATTCCGCACTCAAAGAGTGAATAATTTACAATAGATATAGGCTACACGAGTAACTAATGAGCCATAATAGTGATCTAGAGAGATCTAGACACTCATTGATAGACATTTGGAGTGAATTGTCACCTATTCCTAGTTAATTGATCCATGTAATCATCAGTTAACTAAGCCATGACTTCCACTAGTATAATTAAGTGTAACTTAGTGTAACTAACTCTAAACTGAAGAGGAACATCCTATTTTGTAGGGGAATATTCTCTAGAGAGAATATTCTCATCTAAGGAAGAGTTCTCAACATTGGACTATAAAACTTAGGAAAATAATTATAGTTGTGAGTGTGTAATATCTCCAACACCCCCCTTGAACACTACTAGGGTGTACATGATGAATGGGTCCTGACAACCAAGACCATGTTAGGTACCCATTGTAAAATGCATATAAGAATGAGAAAATGAAAATAAAAAAGAGGAAAGAGGGAAAAACTCATGGGA
>ML802313.1:224476-249399 GCA_009831015.1 Picea engelmannii
GAATTGAATCAGGGCTTTTCCTATTAATTCAATATCTGTACATGGAAGTTCTTCCCCAGCTCTCTGCTCTGCTTTCTCTTCTCGCTCTCAATTGGTAATGTTGAATGAATAACACAATGATACAAGGGAGGGTGTCTATACTCTGTTTTCCCTCTCGAAAGCTAAAACTGTCTAATCTATAATAAATTTCTATCTACCTGCATTAAAACTAATTAAATGCCTCATCTACCTAAGGACGAGAGCTTATCCGCTCAAGGTCCGTTACATATACAAAGTGTGCTTCATCACATCAATATTTAATGTTTGGCGCAGCCATATTACAATGTTTCAAAATTTGAATGCTGGCGCTATCCAGCTGTTCTTTTGCCTCCACGCGCTGGCTTGCTTGATGAGTGAGTGATGCTCCTGCATCAGTCTCACTAACACCTTCAACTAATGATTGCAACCACATAATAGTGGCATTGATATTAACCAATCTCCAAAAAATACCTAATGCATAATCCACTTTGATGGGGAAACCTCCTTTTACAATATATGCAATGAAAAAGTAAAGATGAGATTTCTATAAAAATGATTCTCCTTTATTATAAATAAGATATAAAGTGAGCACGATGTAACATACCACTAAGCCAGCCTAATAATAAATTATAAACTAATAATAAATGAGTGTCAAGGCATTAACATAGGGCCTTTCAAGAAAGGGAAGTTTATGGAGGGTATAACCTTGTCTCAGTCTAATATCTAGATAGAATGTATCATAAATTGTATCAAGTCCCCTCTACCATGGTGGGTCACGACCTAGTCAATTTCCTCAACTCCTCTAATATTGTAATTGAATTATTTAGTCAAATATTGTGCCTCAATGCATTTTAGGGAGAACCGTCTAGCTCTAGGTTCATATCCCCTCTCTTTTAAAAAGAAATCCCTCAAAGATTTTAATTGAGTTTGTTTCTTCATGGTCTGCTCATTTTCCCATGTATTTTCTTCTGGAGGCATATTCTTCCACTTGATTATGTACTCCATAATAGTTTTATTATGAAGAGATATAGAATCTTTATCTATAAATTTTCCTGGTTCAAGAATCAATTTACCTTCTTCATCTAATTGTGAAATTGCTATATACACTGGCATAGTGTGTCCCAAGATAGTTCTTATTCAAGATACATGAAAACCTTATGAATGTGAGAAGAAGGAAAATCTAATTCATATTCCACTGGTCCAATATTGTGAATAATATTGTAGGGTCCATAAAATTTTGTATCTAATTTCCAATTCTTCTTATGTTTGAGAGTAGATTTATTATAAGGTTGCAATCTCAAAAATACCCAATCACCCTCCTCAATTTTTCTTTCACTTTGATGTTGAAATTCTTGTTGCTTCATCCTATTTTGTGCCATTTTAAGGTGTTCCTTAAGAATTGTCAAATTTTATTTAGTCTTTTCCATATGTGACTCTATTGCCTCCACTATGGAATGGTCCTACAAAAAGTATGAGATAGGGGTTGGATATCCATAAAGGGATTCAAATGGGGATATCTTAGTATATGTGTGATAGGTGGTATTATACCACCATTCTGATAGAGGAATACACTTCACCCATTGAGATTGATTGTCTGAAGAATAGAAATGTAGATAACCCTCTAAACATTTGTTAACTATTTTTGTTTGACCATCTATTTGTGGATGACATGTTGCACTCATAGCTAGTTTTGTTCCACTCATATTCCATAATTATTTCCAAAATTTTCCCACTAATTTTGGATCTCTTTCACTTACTATTACTTTAGGAAATCCATGAAGTCTATGAATTTCCTTCATGAACACTTCCACCACTTGAATTGTTGTATATGTACTTTGAATTCCAAAAACATGTGCATAGTTTGTGAGTCTATCCATGACCATAAAAATGGGATCTTACCTTTTGATTTCAATAAAACTGTAATGAAATCCATTGATATCTCTTTGTATGTTTGATTAGGTATGTGTAAAGGATGAATTAACCCCAAAGTTTTAACTGTTTCTCCTTTATTTCTTTGGAAAATATGACATTCTCTTACTATTTTTTGAATTTCTTTCTGCATTCCTTCCCCCAAATAATATTTTTCGATCCTTTGATATGTTTTAAGGAACCCTAAATTTCCTCCCATCAAAGAGTCATAATACTCTCTTAATATTTTTTGCTTCAAATTTGATTGAGGGTTCTTAGAGAAAATTTTGCCTCACCCCATGCAATTTGCTTGGATGGCCTTTCCATTTCCCCATGTAGACTTGAAGTCCCCTTTTGTACCTTCCATAGCCAAAAAAGAATATTTTCCACATATATACACCCTATCAGTTAAACAACAAGCGTATACATAGGTTGCTCCACTACAACCCACATACATCGATTTTGGTGCTCAAAATTAAAAATTATGTCAAGTTTCCATGCCATGTCACGAGATCCATGATCCTTGACCTTCCATATACTGGAAACGCTCTAAATATTCCCTTTAGTTCTATTTGAAGGCTATAAATTGAGCCATATCCAAGCCTTGAGAAGAGAATTCAAATTTTAATAGCCAAGACACTCTAGAGAAATTTCACTTCATATTGAGTCTGCATCCCTTTATCCTTGAAAATCTGGACACCTTGTTCAACCCCCAAGATCTTACTTCTTCATGATGGAGAATATCGGTGTATCCTTTATATGAGCTTTCCTTTGGTGGAGGATTGAAGTGGTGGAGGCCCAACTAGAGGGACTTAGTTTCTTGGTTCTGATATGTGCCATTACAGAAGTTTGTCACCATACTTGTGCTCATCATTTTAATAGAAATACTCTTTTCTCATCTAATTGATGTCTTGCAAATATTTGAATTATTATTCCAAGGTCATATTTGTCATTTTTGTTAATGGATTATGCTAATATTATATATTATCACCACATGCTTGCATATCTTGGTTGTTGAGGACAAGTTGTAGGTACAAATATTTGATTTGTGTGCTCAATGGTGGTCTTCATTGAATATCCGGACAAGGTAGGCTCTTGACCTTGTCTTGTTATCATTTCATTTATATAACATATTTTGGATTAGAGTTGATTTCTGTGTGTCACTCTGTTTGTTGTGGTTTACCCCATGCCATAGAGATATTTTCCTCATAACAGAATTGGCGACGATACTGGGGATTGATATTATTTTTTGGGGTTTGGAGTGTGTTCTCCTTGATTTTCTCTCGGTTATCCTGAGTTTCCTTATCGCCTGATTACTTTCCAGCCTATTTTTACTTTTCATATGAGTTTCTTGGCTTAACCATTTCCTTGTCGGTGTTTTACTATATATACGTGGTTTTACCCTTGACAGATGCATAAATACGCAAGTTATCCTTCTATAGGGTGCATACATACGCGAATTTTTCTCAAATAGTTGCATACATCAACTTTGTAGTCTTCCTAGATGATTTTGGTGTCTACTGGGTGAGTTTGGTTGGTTATTTATTCTTCTTGGGTCACTTTCCTAATTGTTAAGTGCTTACAGAGTGATAGGGAACCTTCTTATTATTGAATTTTTAGGCGGTATTCTTTCCTATCATATTTTTCATTGGTTGTCCTTGCACATTGGTCTGAGTGTTTGCTTCTTGGTATCCTACTTAGCTTGTCTCTTTTTCTTGCAGTAGGGTTTGCATGTGAAGTTGTTATTCAGTCCTTGCATTTTCTTTTCTTTATATTGAAAATAAAAAAATATTTTCTCATTTTTCATTATGGAATTTTCTCTTTTCATTACTTTGCATTGATTTTCACACATGTGGAAAGATTGCATCTCATTGAAATTGTAGAAATTGCATTGAAAATTGCATTTAGAAGAATACCATCTCTTTGGAATTCAAGATAGTAGTTAGCATTGTTTTTACATTCGCTTCTCTTATATGCTGAATCATAATACCATTAGTTTCATGACCACACCTCTTGAGTAAGAAAAAGTCATTAAAAGTAACGTTGATTAACTAAAATTGATTAGAAATGATTTTATTTTTTCAGAGTACACAAAAAAGTATAGGACATAGGGCCTTGGAATATGATTTTGTGAGTAAAGTTCTCCAAGGCTATTAAACTAAACTTATGTGTCTCACTAGGGAGTGGTGAAACCCATTGTGTAATTAGTGACATAAGGAGGCTCTTCTCACACCAGAGTTAAGCACAAACTCACGCAAATTTGGTTGAAACGATGTCCCTCTAATACCTTCTTAGTGTCAGAGATATTTTTGGGGTTCTATTCGTATTTTTGGTTCTTTCTATTACCTTTACCTCCATGAGAGGCGGTCCTTTAAATATTTTGGGCTTTCTTACCCTACCCATACAGTGGACCAGACTTACAAATGTTCACCTGCACATTGGTTATATTGTTGTAACGCTATTTTCTTGACATAGGTAGCCACATATGCTACTTGTAGGGGTTATTTTGTTGGTACCCTGAGTTAGATAAGGGTCAGATAACACACAACCTTTATGGATCATTACCTCTCTTGGAGGATCTGACCGATTGTGTTGTTAATGCTACCAGGGCCCTTATAACTGATTTTGATACCTCCAATCTTTTGAAGGGAGTCTTAGGACCTTCTTGGAAGAGGCATAACTACTCTAGTGAGGGAAGCCCCTTTTTAACCATTATATATTGTTTATGTGCATTTGTCCTTTTGTTTCATCTTGGTGTTCTCTCTGGTTATTATTTGGCCTTAGTATTTGGTTTTATATCTCGAGTCTTGAGTCATTGTGGATCAAGACCAACTTCCTCATAGGTCTCGTTGTTTATTGAAGTTACCACCAAATCTTGAGTCTTTACCAAAGTTTCCTTCTAAAAGGCGTAAAGTTAATAAATGTAGTACATATATCTCCACCTCCTGAACTTGTGATTATCCAGTTATGAGTACTGAGTCAAACCCAAATGACATAGGGAGTCCCTCGACTCCTATACCTTCTATTATTAGTGGGATCCCTTCGACTCCTTCAACATTGACGGTTGGAGTGTCGTAGATCCCCGCTCCTACTGCTACCCAACCTTTGGGATCTACTCAACCCATAGGACCGAACCCTTCGAGTCTATTTTTGGTATGCCAGGATATAGATCTTATTCAATACCTTTGGTCTCTAATCCCTTTTATTTTGGTATTCCAAACATGACGTCGCAAATTTCATCCTATATTCTAGTGACTAATGCAAATCCTATTTTTGGACATGGGAGAATGGCTCCTCTTTATGCTCCTCTCTCATTTGGTGGAGGTCATATTCCCCAAACAAATCCTATGGTTGGAGATTTTCCTCCTTTTTCTTTCGGTTCTAATCCTAGTCTCAATGCTCCTAGATGGAGTGCTAAACTGGGTGTACAAATCACTTCCTATATTTCATCCTTTACCCCTTCTTCCTCCATGTCGATTCCGACCAATGCATTTATTATGGAGAATCCTCCTCTATCCTCTGAAGTTCCATCCAAAGGGAGTCATTTTCTATGGGAAACTACCACCCCGGAGCTCCTTCAGCTAGGGGAAGTGTATATAACCCTCCTTATGCCTCTTCTGCAGGTATGGTGCCCATGTTGAAATATTGTAACTTCGAAGAATATTCTAATTATATTTGAGTTATTATTTTATAGATCAAATCTCTTTTGGTGGATTGATCATGTCGGGCTTGTATAATACCCAATCCCCTTTTGTGGATTGGTCAAACCATATTTATATGGTGGTATTTGAGACGTCGGCCCCTAATGTTTATAAAGTGGTTTTAATCACTCGTAGAATAAGTCGGCCATGTTAAGTGAATAGGCATAACCCTAGTGTCTCCTCAACTAGCATTTATATGTGAGGATGGTACCTCAATTATACACACTCACACCCAATCATCTAGTGTGCATATCTTGAAGGCAGTTACAGTTGCACGAGGAAGGAGAAGAGAGGCGCATGCTAAGTCTTGGTTTATTCTTGGTGTTTTTGTCTTAGTCTTGGCATTGTATTGGTAATCTATTATTGAGGAAGAGTTTCTAGGTTTTCTCCCCCATGAGGGTTTCCCCAAATAAAATGTTGTGTACCTTGTGATTGTGTTTCTTTAAGTGATCCTCTTTATGTTGTTATTTTAGAAATGCATTGAATTATCATGTAATTTGGAAATAACCTAATAACAAGATTAAAAATTAACATGGTATTAGAGCTTGACTGAATAGAGCACCTTTCACTGGGTATCTAAAAACATCATTGTCGCCATACAAGGAAATTAGGGATTTTTACTAAAGAGGAATTTTTTACCAAAAACTATCTTGGGAAGTGCGCCTTTCCCTAGTGCATCCTTTTTCATCTTGAGCATACTTTTTCAGTGGCCATATTCTCCAAAAATTCAAACCCTAGTTTTGGTCGGTACTAGAAAACCAGAAAACTAGGAAACCAGAACCAGTACCAGAAGTACTAATCCATATTTGCACAGGTCAAGTTTCAAGGGGTAAAACTTGAAATTTTCTGAAACAGCCAGCTCCAACAAAATCGCCTCAACCCAACACATCTCTTGGTAAGTTCATATTTATTTTCAGAGCACATTCATTTTCTGGTCATTTTCTTAGCTCCAGGTCAAGATGTCTGCAAGAACCAAGATTGTTGACAAGTTAAAAGGTGTGGAAAATTTCCATGCCTAGAAGTACAGAATTGGACTCATTCTTGAAGAGAATGACCTTGAAAAATTCCTAAAGAAAATGTACTAGAACCAGAAGAAGACGAAACCAAAGAGAAGTACAAAAAACATATGATTAGGACTAAAAGAATAATTGTAGATTCCATTAAAGACCACTTTATCCCTCAAGTGTCTTCTAAGAATACTCCAAAATATATGTTTGATGCCCTAACTAGGATGTATGAAGGAAAGAACATCAACTAGAAGATGAACTTGAGAACCCAACTCAAGAATACAAAGAGGCAGAAATGAGAAACTGTTGAAGACTATTTCTCTAGGGTTTCTCAATTCAAGGAATAGTTAGAGGAAATTGGAGACATATTAGATGAAGATGATCTTATAATGAGAACTCTTAATGGTTTCACAATACCTTGGTATGCCTTCATCCAAACTATTTGTGCAAGAAAAGAGAAACTACAATTTGACAGTTTATGGGAAGAATGTGTTCAAGAAGAAGAAAGATTATCCAACCAAGAAGTCGTCCTATTAAGAGATGAATATCAAGACCTAGTTTCCCATGCTAAAGGACGAAAGAAAAAGTATCATTTTCAAAAGGAGACCCACTTTCATAAAGAATCTCACCCTCCAAAGAAATTCCAAAAATATCATAAGCGTCAAAGAATGGGAAAAGATTTATCCTCTTATCAATGTTACCATTGTTATAAGATGGGACACATTGCTAAGAACTATCCTACTAGGAGGGAAGAATACAAGAAGAGAAATAACAAAATACATCATGCCCATGCAACTGAAGATGATGAGCCACCCAAGAAGTCAACTAAAGAAGAGATTGAATATTATGTTTTGTTTTCATCCCTCTTAGGATATGTGACGCATGGAGAAGATACTCTGCTCATAGATAGTGGTGCCTCTAAGCACATGACATGTCAGCAAGACATTCTCTCTAGTATTACATAAAAGGAATTCCCCTGGAAAGTTTCACTTGGATATGATTATCAGTACCCTATCAAAGGAATGGGATAATCCACCTACAAACTTGATTCAAGAACTCTGATGAGAATGAAGGATGTACTTTATGTACCAGGTTTTACAAAGAAATTGATTTCTATCTCATCTCTAGATAAGAAAGGTTTCAGGGTTGCCTTCAAATATGGTGAAGTTCTTATGTGGCCTAAAGGAAAAATCATAGAAGATGCAATTGTTATTGCAACATAATAAGGTGGTTTGTACAAGTTAAAAGAACACTCAGATGTATCTTTAACTCACTCTACTGAAAATCCTTGTGAACTTTGGCATAGAAAACTAGCTCGCATCAACCACAAATCCTTACCATATGTAAGGAAGGTAGTTACATGTTTACCAAAATTAAAGGTTGATCATGAATATGTATGCAAGGGATGTGCACAAGGAAAGAACATAAATAATCCATTTCCAAAGAGTGACAGTAAAGACAAAGGAATCTTGGAGCTTATCCATTCATATGTATGTGGTCCAATGTCATCAACCTCTCTAATAGGGTATGTATACTATGTATCCTTTATTAATGATTACTCTCATAAGACTTTGGTTTATTTATTGAAATCAAAATATGAAGTACTTGGAAAGTTCAAGGAATTCAAAGGCTTGGTAGAAAGCCTCTCTAAAAGGAAAATCAAGATACTTAAGTCATACAATGGAGAAGAGTAAACTTCAAATTAATTTGGAATATTTTGCAGATATTTTGGGATTAAGAGGGAGCTCACCACTCCCTATAATCCTGAACAAAATGGTGTAGTAGAAAGAAAGAATAGAACGATTATGGAAGAAGTAAAGACTATGATTCACGATCAAGATCTTCCAATGCACTTATGGGATGAAGCAACAAGAATAATAGTATATTTTCAAAACAGATTATCCCATAGTACACTTGGATTCAAAACTCCTAAAGAATTGTTCACCAGAAAGAATCCAGAAGTAAGCCATGTCAAAATATTTGGTTGTCCAATATTTGTACACATTCCAAAAGAAAAGAGAACTAAGTTGGATCCTTCAGGAAAGAAGGTGATTTTTGTGGGATACAATGAGGTCTCTAAGGCCTTCACAATTTACATACTAGGTTACCATCATATTGAGATCAATAGAGATGTAATATTTGATGAATATGAAACACTCAAAATATCAAGGAAATGATAGCTTGAATAAGTATATGAAGAAGAACATGTAGCTCCTAGAGTTGCAGAACCAGTGAGGGAAGTTACAGTTACCCCTAATGATGAGATTCTAGAAGATCGTGATATGATAGAATATCAATAACCTCCCCATATGACGATCTCTCACAAGAGAAAGCCATCTTGGGCAATGGAACTTATTCAAGATGTATAGAAGTATGGTTCACGAGAAAGGACCATGCAACAAAGCAAGAAACCTAAGCCATTCTCCAGCTATATGGCCTTGTTGTGTGATCTCATAGAAAAGGAACCTACTTGATTTGAAGAAGTCATTCAGAAGAAAGAACGAATGGATTCCATGATAGAAGAATACCATTCCATCATAAATAATGATGTATGGGAAGTAGTTCCCAGACCAAAGAACAAATATGTGGTATCTTCCAAGTGGATATACAAGATAAAACATGTAGCAGACGAAAGTATTGAAAAACATAAGGCAAGATTTGTGGCTCCTATATGTTTTAGAAGGAAGGTATTGACTATGAAGAAACATTTTATCCTATATCTAGATACACTTCTATCAGAACCATCATAACTCTTGCATCCAAAATTAAGTGGAAGTTACACCAGATCGATGTGAAAACAAGCTTCTTAAATGGTGTTTTTGAATAAGAATTGTATATAGAACAACCACTAGGGTTTGAAGTTTAAGATAGAAAGACTCATGTCTACAGGTTGAAGAAATATTTGTATGGGTTGAAGCAAGATCCTAGAGCTTAGTATGGTAGAATTGATAGTTTTCGGACAAGCTTGGGCTTTACCAAGAGTAAATTTGATTCTAACCTTTACTTCAAGGTTATGAATGACAAGTCAGTCATATTGCTACTGTATGTGGATGATTTATTCTTGATTGGAGAAGAAAATATCACCACATATTGAAAGAATAATCTTGCTACAAAGTTTGAGATGAAATGCCTAGGTCCGATGAATTATTTCTTAGGTATTGAAGTTTGGCAGAGCTCGGAGAAGATCTTCCTTAACCAAGGGAAGTATGCAGTTGAAATATTGAAGAGATTTGACATGTTGGAATGTAAATCCATGAACAAAACCATGGAAACAAACTCGAATCTCTCGGTTGATACTTCATCAGAGTTGGTTGATTATACTATGTACAAATATAGTATTAGTTCATTTATGTATCTAAAAAGTACCAGGCCAGATATATGCTTTGTTGTGAACACCTTGAGTCTGTATCTAGTGGAGCCTAGATGTGTTCACCTTGTAGTTGCAGGGAATGTGATGAGATACCTTAAGGGTATGTTGGATTATGGTATCTATTATACTGGAGATCATGACTTCAGACTGGGTGGTTATATTGATTCATATTTGGATAGAAGTGTCTCATATAGAAAGATAACTTCAGGATGTTGTTTCAGTTTGGGGTCAGTCGCGACTTCATGGAAAAGTAGGAAGAAATATAGTATTTCTCTCAAAACGAAAGAAGTGGAATAAATTGGAGCATGTTCTTCCAGTTATGAATTCATATGGCTTTGGAAGTTGTTAACAGGTCTGTTTGATTTGGAGATGGAATCCACCATAATTCTATGTGATAACCAGAGTTGTATAAAGATGACGAAGAACCCAATGTTCCATGATAAGTCAAAGCACATAGAGATCTAGTATCACTACATTCATAAATCTCCAGTATGTTGGCACATATGAGAAGGTTGCAGATGTGTTGACCAAGCCTCTGTCTCGTGTGAAGTTTGAGTACTTCTGAGGCAATCTTGGTATTTTCCTAAAGGACCTCCCTCGAAAGGGGGAGTGATGCTAATGATACTATGGTATCCTGACCAACAATAGGTAGCTCCATTAGGATTTTATATCCTAGGGGATTGATCATCCCTGGGAAGATCCCGAAGGTCTAGTAAGGATGGTTTGTCAGAGTACTATGCATGTATATGCCATCTATGGTCAGTAGTGGTAGCTCCATTTGGATTTTATACCCTAGGGAATATTGTGATATCTAGGAATATCCCGAAGTTATGGTAAGGACGGTTTGTCAGAGTACCACGTGGTATCTTGTTAGGATTTTATATCCTATGGAATATTATTATTCCAAGGAAGATCCTGAAGGATCGGTAAGGACGGACTGTCAGAGTACCACAAAATGTTGTTGTTTCACCTACCTCATTTTGTTGACATATGTTGATGATGTTATTCCAGCCTCGTTCTGTTGATAGTTTTGTTTTAGCCTCATTTTATTTGATGATGTTATACCATCTTTGTGTTTTTGGTGATGTTGTTGTTATAGATTCATGTTATTTATGTTGATGTTTCAACTTCATGCTGATGAAGATGATGATGATGTTAATCCAACTTCATGATGTGAACGATGATGATATTGATGATGAGAAAAAACTTTTGATGATTTTTATATGTTCTAGTCAGTGTTCTAGATGTGGATGATGTTGTTTCCATCTCTTTCTCTTGATGATGTTGTATTGGGTCATGTCAGTAGAATAACCTTCTTGTTAAGGGAGAGTTTTGAAATATTGTAACTTCGAACAATATTCTAATTATATTTGAGTTTTTATTTTATAGATCAAATCCCTTTTTTTGGATTGATCATGTCGGGTCTTGTATCAGACCAAATCCCATTTTGTGGATTTGTCAAACCATATTTATATGGTGGTATTTGAGAAGTCGAACCCTAGAGTTTATAAAGTGGTTTTAACTACCCCTAGAAGAAGTCGACCATACTAATTGAATAGACATAACCGTAGTGCCTCCTCAACTAGTGATTATATATGAGGATGGTGCCTCAATTACACACACTCACACTCACTCATCTAGTGCACATATATTGAAGGAAGTTGCAGTTGCAGGAGGAAGGAGAAGAGAGGCGCATGCTTAGTCTTGGTTTATTATTGGTGTTTTGGTCTTAGTCTTGGCATTGTATTAGCAATCTATTATTGAGGAAATTTTGTTGGGTTTTCTCCCCCATGAGGGTTTCCTAGGATAAAATGATGTGTACCTTGTGATTGTGTTTCTTTTAGTGATCCTCTTTATGTTTTTGTTTTATAAATGCATTGAATGATCATGTAATTTGGAAATAACCTAATAACAAAATTAAAAATTAATATCCCATACAACTTTTTATGAATCAATTTGGAGGGTATTACTCTACCGTACATGGCCATAAAATATACTAGAACCCTGGATGGAATGAAATCCCTCAACACCAATCTTTCCCAGGAGCATGGGTTTAGACGCCACAACCACGACTCCCTTTTTTGGCCACGCTTATTAATATGCTAGATTTGTTAAAATTAATGAATGAACCTGTGCGTCACGATCTGTTATGGACCCCTGTCCCCACCAAGCTTCCTTCAGACATTCCAAAATTCAAAGGAAAGATGGGTGAGGATCCAGGTGATCATGTCACTAATTTTTTCTTTGGTTCTCATCATGTCACTCCCTTAATGACAATTCTATTCGTTTGAGGCTATTTCAATGCACCCTCAAGTTGGTGGTTGTGAAGTGGTACATTGAGATACCAGGGGGAACATATGGAAACTTTAATCAGATAGTTTTATTCTTTCTCAACCACTTCCAGTTGTCGATTCATTATGATGTCAGTATATAAATTTTGTTGGACTTTCGCCGAGATAAAGCCACGCATATCTCGGACCATATCCAAGAGTGGCATAGATGGAAGAGGTTGATCAAAGCCTACATTCCTCCATAGTTTCTGTTGGATTGGTTCCTTAAGTCCTTATTGCCTTATATTTCAAAGGATGTTTCTACATTTGGAGTAACTTCTGAGGAAGAAGATATTTTCAAAGCCCAAAAACTAGACCTCGTATATGCTCAGTATAGGATGTTATATGAAATCCTTCCTGATGCGCCATGGCCAAACTATGACCCTAGAAAAAAGCTTAGGCCTCATATCGATGGAATCATAGGCTCTGCAAATTCTAAGTCTACATACTTGGTGATGAACCGGTTTAAATATTTGTCTCTAAACCATCCTATAGCAGGCCAAGCTTTGACCTCATCCTCCACTCCCCCCCCCCGACGGATATGCATTCTATACATTCGTCGGCCAAACCAAATGGTAACTAGAAACCAAGAGGGAATAAAAGGAAAGGAAAAGGTAATAATCGTAAGGGTGGGAAAAATAATAACAAAGCCAAGGACCACACTAACAATGATAGATCAAATAATAATGCTAGTGAGGGAAAGAAATAAAAAAAGAAGGTGAAGTTTCCTTGTAAACTTTGTAAATATGACCACCTTACCCACCTATGCCACAAAATTGAGGAAGCCTTGAGGCTCTTATCATAGCTGCCTGTTGTGATGAAAAATCCGTTTCTACATAATCAACACATAGCCTTGCCCCCCCCCAAAACGGAAATGTGTCAAGCAGGAGTCAAAACCCCTCGACACATGAAGGTGTCCAACTATGTGTCAATATGGTCAAGTCTCAGATTGATGTAGCCACTCGATCTCATGATTATGGTTCTTCAAAGACTATTGTAGATCCAGAGTCTCCTCCTCCTCCATAAAATCCCTTGTAGATCGAAAATTCGGAACCTCTGACTCATATTCTAAAAAGAGTACTAAAATGATCTACCCACAATCCTAATTCCAGATCTTCCCAGAACTATTTGGTTTTCGAAGATTTGGGTCAAACCCCTTGTGCAATGTCAGCCTTGGAGGTGCTCCAGATGTGTCCTTAATAGAGGAACACTTTGTTATCTAGTTTAGTATCTCTAGACCCGTGTGGCTTGAAGGTTATTAAGTTAGACATCATGGATGTTAGGCCTTGCTTACCTTACAACTTGGATTTTTAAATCCATGTGTTGTACACGAAGATTATCATCAAACACACTGTAATTGATGAAGGTGTCGCAACATGCGTGATTTCCCTAACCTATTGGAAAGCCATTGGATCTCAAACTCTATCCCAATCTATGACTATGTTGACCACTTTTGATGGGAGTTCATTCCAACCCCACGGAATTCTTCCCGCTTTTCCGGTCCAGTTAGGTGGAAACACAATGGAGGTTGTTGTCGAAGTGGTTGATGCGCCACTTGAATATAATTTACTACTAGGGCGTAATTGGAATTATGCCATGACAACAGTCATGTCATCTATTTTCCACACTCTATCTTTTCCTCGCGAAGGGAAAATAATGATGATTGATCAATTGTCCTTTGCGCACACTAATCCTAATGCATCAGTTGGACCTTCGGTCCCAATGATTGACAATTATCAGCAGGAAATTGAGGATGTTGGTGTTGGAATGTATTCTTCTCTCATGAGTAGCTTTGATTTCATGGCACCAATTCATCACATTCAATCCATTTCTAGTGAGTCTTCATCCTTGATGAGGTCTGTTCCTTTTCGTACTTCGTATTTCAACAAATCTTGGACCCTACCTTCCCTGACAATGTCATATGAAGGTTAGTCTCACATTGGGATGGAAATGTCATTGTCAGTGGTAGAGGTTGTGTATCAGGATATTCTTAACCCTATTGTTGACCTGGATCCTCTCTCCTCACAAATGGACGAGGAGAATCCTATTCTAGAGCCTGTATGGGTCGTCCAATCTTCTTTTTCACATGATTTCCTCGATGATACTTTACCCTCGGATGAAGACATCTTAGAGGTCATTTATGGTCCTGATAGAACTTGGGACGATATGCATCATCGCTCCTATTTCCTCCCATATATTGTTAGGCTCGAATATGATGACTTTAGATCTACCTTGAGTGAGATGGACAGTCACGTTGTGGTTACACTAGATACGCATGGTATTTATGTCAAAGGAAACATGGTGAATATTTCTCCTACCGCCATGATCGACATCTCTCGAGTTCCTAGAAAAATTGAGAATGTATATATCGGTTCAGATTGTTCTCCTAGAGAAATTAATATCCACATCGATATCTTCAAATAATTTTGTGATGTATTCACTTGGTCATACAAAGATATTCCAGGGATCGACCCTAGCATTATTGAACATGAGATCAAGAATTATCCAGATGCTAGACCCGTTCAATAATGTCTTAGATCTATTAATACTAGGAAGGCCCCTTCTATTAAGGAAGAGGTAGAGAACCTACTTAATGGTGGTTTCATCTACCCAGTTCCCTTGATTGAACGAGTGTCCAACCCTGTTCCCGTGAATAAAAAACAAGGAACCATCCATATATGTATGGATTTTTAAGACCTGAACAAGGCTTGTCCTAAATATAATTTCCCGACTCCTTTCATTGACCAGATTCTTGATGAGTGCGCGAGAAGAAAAATATTTTATTTTATGGATGAATTTTTAGTGTATAATCAAATTCAAATCAAACCCAGGATCAACATAAGATGGAGTTTATTTGTCCTTGGGGTACTTTTTCATACCGAAAATTGCCTTTCAGCCTTAAAATCGTCGGAGAAACCTTCCAATATGCCATGACATTTTATTTTTACAATCTCAAGCATATTGTCAAATCTTACCTTGATGATCTTGCTGCTCACTCTCACAAGAGAGTAGATCACTCCACTCACCTTTGATTAGTATTTCAGAGAATTCGTTACTATCACATTTCATTGAACCCTCACAAGTGCATCTTTCGCATTAGGTTTGGTTTTCTTTTAGGATTCTTAGTATTTGAGCATGGTATCATGGTAGATCCTATGAAGGTTGAGGAAATACTTTGATTTCCTCCCACGCGCAACATTCAACAACTTCAAGTTTTACAGGGGAAGGCTAACTTCTTATGTCGATTCAACAGTGAAATATGCCAATTTAACTAAGGGTTTCATGCATCTTTTGAAGAAAGATTCTCCATTTATATGGGATAAGTGAGCCCTAGAATATTTCGATGCTATGAAGAAAGCCTTGGTATCGAAACCTCTACTGAAACCTCCAGGCTATAGTAGACACTATTTTCTTTATATCGCCATGTTCAAAGGAACAGTTAGTATGGTTCTAGTTCAGGAGGACGATGAGCTCCATGAGAACATTATATACTATCTCAGTCATAACCTAGTTGGTACCAAACTTAAATACTCTCACGTAGAAAAACTATCCTTGGACGTTGTACATGCAGTTCAAAGATTACGACATTATATATTACTTTGAAAAACTACCGTAGTTGCAGATATCAATTCATTTCAATACATCCTCACCAGGTGTATCATAGGGTGGAAATGCAACAACTGGATTGATATTTTGTGAGAATTCAATCTCGAATTTTCTTCGGCAAAGTCTAAGAAATCACTATTTTTTGTTGATTTGATATCAGAATTCCCTTGACTAGATGAGGAAAATTTTCATGACGATTCGTTCACAGATGAACATATCTTCCTTATATCATCTTTAGGCCCCTGGTATGGATACATTCTAATTTACCTTCAAACCTTGAAGCTATCCCAGCATCTATCGAGAGATGATCAACTATGTATATGTCACCAAGATAAAAGCTACCTTATCATCAACAACACTTTGTATCGTCGAGGGGTAGATAATATTTTACGTCATTTCTTGACTCATGAGGAAGATGATTCTGTTCTCAATGACTGCCATAGTGGGTCTTGTAGTGGTCATTTATCAGGGCTTGCGACAACACAAAAAATATTGCAAGCCAATTATTTTTGGCTGTCAATTTTTAAATATTGTGTCAAAGTGGTCAAGAAGTGTCACCCTTTCCAGGTGTCAGCTCAGAAAATGCACTCGTACCTATCCCCTCTTCACCTAGTCATCATTGTCAATCCCTTCACCTAGTGGGGGTTATATTTTATGGACTATAACCCAACTTCAATTGGGGGACATCAACATATAATTGTGGTCGTGGATTAATTCACTAAATGGGTAGAGGGCATGACTATCGTTAAATCTGATGATAATATTGCAACATTCTTCATATTCAACCAAATTATAGCTTGGTTTGGATTCCCAAAAGAGATTGTCATTGATCATGGCAGTCACTTTCAAAATTAAATGATGAAAGAGTTAGCATCAAAACTGGGGTTTAATCACGGTCATTCTTCCCCTTATTGTCCACATGAAAATGGAAAGTAGAGGTGGTCAATATATCTCTCAAGACCATCTTGCAAAAAAGTGTCAGCCAGAGTAAGTCTTACTATCACCTGATGCTTTACCCTACACTTTGGGCATATCAAACCTCGGTATAGAATTCCACCGATTTTTCTTCTTTTCAGTTAGTACATGGCATGGATTCAATTCTTTTGATTGAATGTGAAATCCCTTCCCTCAAGTTGGAAATTGATCTCCTACCTGACAGATCCGATCTTGAAGAATGCCTTGTGCGCCTAGAGAGTCTTAATGAGCAGCATCAAGATGCCTCTACAACTATCTAAGTGAATAAATGATGTGTTAAGGTTCAATATGATAGGTCTATCTATCCTCGATAGTACGATGAGGGTGACTTGGTTCTCCTGTATGACCAAGACAAAGAACCATTGGGGGAAAGAAATTTCAACCCCATGTGGCACGGTCCTTAGATCCTGTGATGTGTCTTAGAGAAAGGAGCATATGAATTAGAAGATTGTGAAGGGAACATGTTGGATGAGCCCAAAAATGGGTTCTACCTTAAAAGGAATTACTCTTAAGCCCTCAAATCTTAGGCATGACCTTTTGTATACTGGTTTATCTTAGTGTATATACATCTTTTCCTTTGTTTCATCGACTTTATGATCAATTTTTCCCTTGGTTTGTAGATGTCAATCGAATCTTCAGTTTACCTAGGATTCATGGACGGTGCCAGACATCATACGTAGAACATGGATGCCATTTCTTGGGTTATTTACTCACCCGAGGGCCAATTGGTGTCTTCAAATTGAGTTCATCTAGATCCATCAACAAATAATGTCGTTGAGTATAGCGTCGTTATAGAACTATTACGCAATGTCATTTCACATGGTGTTCAGTCTTTATAGGTTCACCTAGACTCCTAGTTAGTCGCATATTAGTTAAACAACATTTACTGTGTGTGATACCCTACTCTACTCTGACGATTCCTACAAGTACGACTTTTGGAATGACACTTTGATTTTCTTACTTATAATCACATAGAAGTTCTAATCATGTATCCGATGCATATGCTAATTATATTTTATATTGGAATTTGTCACATAGATAAGAAAAGAAAAAACATTCATGCATGTACACATTATAACATATATAAGTAAAGCCGAAGACCAAAATTTTTTATATTTCATCTTTTCAAAAAATATGGTGTACTAAAAAATTGGGCTCACACTCTCAAAATACATATATGGCCGGTACATAATATGACCATGGAATATATTCCTATGGCACACTATGATGTTTGTGAGATGCTTGAAGATTCCCACCCACACACGGGGTACACCCACCACCTACCACTGCATAGCCTCTGGCAGATCCTCCACTTGAACCATAGGAATCATGTGTGTCAATCGAGATAGGTTCCTCTCCACATTATGCAACACTATCTCTACATCTCCTCCTATGTGCTCATCTCCCCAGATCCTCCACCGATGCCATGGGAATCCCTCTGGCCACTGCAGACGTACATCTCTGTGACAAAGCAATTGTTAGTACTTGATACCATACAAATACATTTTTGTTTTTTATCCTTTTTGAAAAAAACAAAAAAAATGAAATATATAAAAACATTTCTTACCAATATCACCATAGGGGGAACCTGGTGGAAAAGGCATATTTGGATCCCCTCTATAGTCAATCCCGACATAAGAGCAGTTGTCAATGGCTATGACCTGGAAACACCACTAGAAAAAGAACTCATAATTGTAGGGGGTTGGAACCTTACCACCTCCCTCATCATATCAATCCACCATGAAATGGATGGATCACACAGTCCATGTGGAATAATCTCTACTCTAGGGCTCAAGCATGGAACCCACTCAAAGAAAAATCTACACAAAATGGATGAAAATCCAAAATTTATCTTTCTCCTTTGTTTGTAATCCATCATCTGGATCTTCATGTTAGCAAGCAGTGAGGTACACCAGTCATAAACACTGGTTCATAAAAACTCCACCACATAGAACATGAGTGGTCTTGATTCTTGGTGCAACTAGGCCGACCCTAAAATCTGTGTAAGAACAAGTACGATGATCTTTAATCTCAAGTTCTCGATTGCCCTGATTGGGAGTTGGATCCCTACTTTATCTGTTCCTGCAACATAATGAGTCAAAATGTAATCCTCGATGGTCATACCACCCCCATCCCCTCAGGCCTTGAAATTCACTACCTCGCCCGGTGACACAATCCTATGATAAAATATATGTCGTCCACTTCAATCCTCAATGGTTTCCCATCGAGGTTGAAGGCCTCTATCTCCGGATCCTAGTAGTTTATGAGCATCTAGAGTAACATTACTTAATCCCTCATTCCTTTGAGATCATAAAATTTATAAAGGACACATCTTTTTAAATCTTGTTGGGCCCCTGCATCCCTTTCCATTGTTGCATCTATCTCTTCATTCTCCCTCTCCCTCCATTCAAACACCATCCTACAAAGGAAAAGTATTTTTTTGAGTTAAATACTTTCAAAAAAGTGTTCACGGACTTGCACACAGGATAAAATGGTAATAGTCACATATAGGGTTGCATATACTCGGGAAGTCTTTGCTTTGCCTACGTATATGGGTGCATATACGTGACTTGATGACCTATCACCCACGTACGCCCTAATTTACATATTGTGCCCTCTAATATTGAAAAAATGGGGCCTAAAATTGAAATTCAAACCAATTAAATTGAAGTGGAGGAGATGGGCACTTACTTGGTCTAGACAGTTGCTGATTCCATTGATCGTAGCTCTCGCAATCGACACTTGAAGATCGAGGGGAAAATGGCCTAAAATGCACTATGTGGGTCAAAAAATCGAATGATATGGTAAACTTGTCTATTTTTACTATTAGTAAAAAAAAATTACCCACTTCATATAGTTTGTGCTAAATTTGTACCTTGCGGACTAATAGTGTAGTGGAAAGAATTGGTTTTGGTGGTTTTATCCGGGATTTTTTGCATTTTCTAAAATCATATCGCCCATTTGTTCCTTTGACAAGTATTTTCTTTCACCAACATATAGGATAGGTTTTCACTCCATTTTTCATTTTTTCATCGTCCTATGAATGTGATCCATATGCCTTAGGTACGAACCCATTTATCAGCAAGAAAGAAATTTCTTACTGCTACTAGAAGTGTCGTTATTAAGTGGTTGAGGCTTACCAAACATGGGTTCCCTAGTTAGAACCTGTGTGCCATTTGGTTCCCATGCATAAGTTATTCCATAATATGGAGAGTTCCTTATAGTTCCAATATGAATTTGCGTTCGAACCCCATATTCTTACTCACAAGCATTCTGACATTTACCTATGGGACTCCCTCGAGTCTTAGTTAATCTCTTTTCTGACTCACTAAAAAATGAAAATATTGCCGAGTGAACTTGTCTCTTTCACACTCGTTAAATGGATTTTAATGGACGTTTATTTGGTGTAATTTTAATCCATTTTCAGACCAAGTAGACTACTTACAAAAAAGGACATTCTTTGGAGCTAAGCTGTAATCACATTACATCATCCTTCTTGAAGTATTGAGCCTATTTTTGGTTCCCGCTCTCTCATTATAAGCCTCTTACCTCAACAATTTGCATCACTACCCAAGAAGAGCCTTGTTTATATCCTTTTCAACTTGATACCATGTACCCTAAGAGGAAACATTCCCTCGAGTTTACATTCCTCGCATGCACTTCCTTTTGTTATCACTCCAAGAAACTCTCCTAGGTTGTATCTCAGAGATGCCTAGTAACTTAACCCTTTTGTAACTATTTTCTCTTATAATGGGTGTGGGTTTGGATCAAGATGAGTATCTAACTCACTGGATTGTATCACAAGACTGTCTAAGGATATTCAAACAATGCAAGGCCTTCAAGAGCTATTATCAGATAGGTGACTCAAATGAATACAGAGACTAATCAATTAAACAGAACATATGTCTATAAAACAATAGATATGATGGGCTAACAGATCAGAAATAAATACTTATGATCCTTTGATTACTTATTAGATAGTGATATGACAGTCACCAATGGACTATGTAAACATAGATAAATAACATAATTCGACTCATAAGCATATAACAAAAAGAGAAAAGAAGATTTGACAATAACATTGAAAGAAGCTTGGAGGCTGAACATATTATAGAAAGAATCTCTATCACAATAGTAGTATAGTTTAGAACTCAAAATCGAACCCTTTGTTCATCAAATGTTATTGGATTTATATCCTTTACAAACAGTTTCAAGATCCTCAAAAGATGGATCTGATAACCTCTTCTCCTATCTCAAATTCAAATTTGTGAGGTGGCTGGAAAAGACAGAAATTTCTGGAAATATGCTTCTCAAAGATTTACCCATATCTCTCAAACCAAAACTGTTGTGTAAAAAATGGAAGAGGATTTTGTAGATTGGTTTTTTTTTGAGAAAAAACCTCTCTCCGTTATTTGAGATTCATTTTCAGTTGCCTGGGATCTGCATTTCAAAAACATGTGTCAAACAAGGAAATTCTGAGATCCGAAAATTAGGGCTCAGAGATGAATTTGAATCTCCCAATATATGACACCTGTAGGAAAAATGAGAGAGGTTATTGTTATTTTATGTGTTAGAAACAAAATCCTCCTCCCATGTCTCAAAAATATTCTTCAGTCGCTCAGGATCATCATTTTAAAATGATGACTCAGCGCAGTAAAAACACATAATTTCTGCACTTTCGGTGGCTTAGAAGCCCTTTTGGAAAGGCGCTTAGCTACCGAAACCTGATTTTTGAATTTTTTGAAGGGAAAACCAAATCAAATGTTTTTCAAACTTTATTACAAACCTAAGTCTCTAAAAAATGAACCTTAAAAAATTTAGAAATGTATTTTTCAATGACTTTCTATCACCTAAAATAAACAAATTTGACTGTGTTATTTGAGGAGATAACATCTGGCTCCTTCTGGGGATGAAAGCCTCCCTGCGAGGTTTCAAGAACCTCAGCTCCAATTACTTTCCTGTTGGGATATGGAGTCATTTGGCCTATGAAACTAATCTTCTGCAAACCTGTAACTTGCCTGTAGTCTTTACCATTGGGTTATGGAGTCATTTGGCCTTTAGAACTGATCCCCTGCAAACCTGTAGCCTTTATCTGGATATTCTTCATGTCTTCGACAGCTGCATCAGATCTCCCTAGACTGTGGGATAAGTCAAGAATTCCACCTTGGAAAACAATTCATTCTTTTATCATTGAAACAGATCCTCTTAATAATAACCTTAACTTGTAAATCATCCTCGTACCCTTTAGGATGATAAAACTTGGATCTGTACAAAAAGAGTTCCATTCTTCCCTTCTCTGTGATTTTGGTGACTAGAGAGCTAAAATATAAGCCTGTAAGCCACTGAAAGCTCTACTTTTGGTGGCTAATGAACAGTTAAAATGTTCTCCTAAGCCACCGAAAAGCCTGTTTCAAAAACAGTTCATGAAATTGCAAAAATGCATTATCCCTTGGCTTCTAAAACTTTAGAAGGCACTGAATTTTTTTATCCAATTGGAAGAAACACCTTTGTGGATTCTTCCAGTTGGACTGGACCCATAAACCAGAGCACATGTGACATGTATTCTATTGGGTGCAAACCTTGGAGAAGAGGGAATATAATAATATCGAGGTTGCAGATGCAGGGAAATTGTTGCAAAGAAGACACCGAGAGGTGGTTTTACAGATTGAAACTCTGTTATTACTTCTAAAAGACTTCTTTGAATCATAGTAATCCATTGGGAGTACTCATCCCTTCCAGTGGGTGATGAAAGAAAATTCAACTTTTTGTTTCAGCTGGACCAGATGCATGACTAGTCAATGCAACCAAGGCAGCCTTCCGAGGAGGATTCAACAAATCTACATAACAAGCAAGAGCAATCTGCAAAGTGCATGGACCAGGGAAAGGTGGTGGTAAGGAGCTTCAACCAAGAGGTGTACCATCTTCTTTGTTACCATGGATTGAAATTATTGTGTCTAGTGGGTAGCCTAGAAACTTTGCAGTTTTCTCCACAGTTTCATTTAAGTTTTATGCATATACACCAACATGATCTCCGGTCTCATACATAAGGCCAGTGTCTGAGATACAAAATTCCAAATGGATGCAAGAACGGTCAGAAAATGGTGTACGAAGTTCTATTTGCTTGGCAAGGGTGATGAATATCATAAATGGCTTGACCATTCTACATTGCATAAGTTTCCCCATAAAGCAGAACCAAAGGATCATGAATTTCTACCCGGTATTGAGGTATTGTTGTCGTATAAGGTGTAGCATTTGAAGGTTGATCATATTCATCTCGCAATATCTGATAATCATCACCAAGGCCCAATGGAACAAGTCGTTTCCCACCTTTCTCACTTAATGCTTCATCTATTGTCTATTTCGTACCACATACGTAAGGTTGGAAAGCCAAAGCCCTCTCTCTTTTTCCATACGTTGCTAGCATAAAAAATGCTAATTCTTCCTCAGGATTGTTCTTCTGAGGCTACAACAGCCTGAACAGTGTCTGGTTCTTCATCATTCTGGCCAAATGCCTCTGGTACATCAACAAAACTAGTTGTTGTCTTTGCTAGGGTTTCATAACAATATGTGCCTTAGGTCTTGGAGGCATCATTTTGATTATTAGCAGCCTGATCTTCCTGTACAACCTAGAATCAACATTTGGTTCCTTTTCTCCAGCTTATCATACTGTTTAGTAATCCTTTGGTGAGAATCATACAACTCAATATCTCTTTCTCTCAAAGTTTGATTACTAGTCTTAACTTCTCTATCAAGGAGTCCAAGATCATATACTTGTCTTAGAATTTGATTGATTTTTGATAATTTGGGCTTGTTGGTTGATGCCTCATCATCTTGCAGCTCCTGCTCTTCCTTAGGCATAGGTGAAGGAAAATCTGCATACTCTGTCATCTGTTTTCAAGCTGGGACTGCTCCTTGAAGATCTAGCTCTACTACAGTTTCCTCATGCTCTCCTGCAACCTGTAGTAACCATTTCCAAAAATTTGTACCACCAACCTTTAGATATCCACTTTTCAAGTCATAGCCATTTATAATTTTCCATATGGATTAGTAAGAGGTCTGGGAGGCAAAATATAGGTTGAAAAATCCATGCATTGGATGAATAGGTGGGGGTGGCACTTGACTAGAACTAACACTGCTATTATCACTTGTTTGAGATCCACCTTGACTAATCACCTCCAAAATCAAAACAAAACCTTGATAATGATGACTTTAATTATTATCTATCATTTGGAGCTGTCCTCATGGCATTCATATCAAGGGAACTCAGATCTGTGCAACAATAGTAGCATTCTTCCCTATTCTGTGCTTTCGGTGGCTAGGAGAGCCAAAATTCTAACCTGTAAGCCACCAAAAGATCTGCTTTCGGTGGCTAAGGATAGTTGTGAAAACTCATATAGCCACCGAAAAGACAAGCTTTCAAAATTCTAGAAATGCATTTCTTTCCACCTCACCATTGTTGGAATCATCGAGCTTATATGTTTTCATATCATCACACCTCTAAATCAATCAGCACATTTATATGTAGTAAGATAATTCCCTTTTTCTTTGAGTTTATCAGATGTTCTGTGTGTTAACACTCCAATATTTTGTAGATTCTTTGATTGAACTTTGCATTCCCCTTTCTCTTCTGGCTAGCGATGATACCTGGAAAATATGGAAAATATGCTCGGCGTTTGAGTTAATTCAACACTTTGATTATGTAGAGTCTGGTAGCTACCTTCAAGTTCTTCATGCCTGTGTAAAATGCTCATTATTTCTGTTTGAAAAATTTGATCAAAACCCCAAAACAATCATTATTCCACCGTTAAGAAAAAGAGCCTGTAGATGCCATTGGACTTCCATGCTCGTGGCACCATCCTCTTAATCATTTTGTTAAGGTCCTAACCCGCACATAGGTAGATCAATGTATTTGGATGTAATAAAGGTCAATATTAATAAGACCTTTCAATAAAATAGAATAAGGCGGATGTAAGAAGACCTAATAGAAGCTTCCGCTTCTAGAAGGATC
>ML802313.1:254583-265772 GCA_009831015.1 Picea engelmannii
TCTGATTCAAAGTGCTATTTCTATTGCTATTTCGTATATCATTTCTGTGTATTGTGAAGATTATGCTGGATATTTTACTATTATTCTGTCATTTCTAGCATTTCGTTTCTGTTCTGCATATTTTATATATCTGGTATCTTGCACATTTCAAGAGTGTGATGTGCAACCTATTGTGGGATTTGTTTCTCCTTGTGCTCAACATCAAGAGTCAACATATTGGGTTTTAACAAAATTCCCTCGAACAACACATTGTTCTCTGCCAAGTAGAAGAAAACCTCAGACCAGACTTTCTCTGCCACTTCAAGGTTTTTATCAATGAAATGGTCTCCATCCAGCAGAATCTTTGGCTCCACAATGGGCACAAGGCCATTGTCCCGAGAAAGGGTAGAATAATGTGCAAGTCCCCAGTAAGATTTGTTTATTTAAGAAAACTGAAAGCAGTCTATCTGCTCATATGAAGAGCTTATTCAGCTGCCTACTCCTACTTCTAACTAAATCTGAAATTTGGTTAAGTAAAGGCGAACTTCCACAGTAACCATTCAAGAAATTTCAAAACAGAGATGAGCATGTCTCTATCACTCATCATTAGACAATGTCTAAAACATATTAGCATTGATAAAAAATTCTTCAAGAAGGAAAACTCACCAGGGAGTGCTGGTGGGATAATGAAGTTTAAAATTTTCAATTGATCTGAAATATATGATACCATCAAGGCTGCAACCATATATTTAAACACGTACAAATATGGTTGCTCAACAACTGATGGAGAAAAAGGCATCATCAATTTCTGATCTAATCCTTTCTTCTCCCCTTTATCATATTCATCACATATTGGAACATCAAGATAGAATCCAAATGGAAAAGATGAAGCTTTCTGCATAGAATTATCAGTAGTATGGATTTGAAACAGATATGAAACAAAATCTCCTCTTTCCTTATCATTATCATCTTGTTCATCTAGATTTGAATCAACAGGTTCATATAAAGCATCCTCAGTAATGAAATCATCAATATTGTCTGGTAGATCTTCTTCATGAGAAGTAGTAATAAAAATAACTTGAACTTCATCCATATATGTATCTTCATTAATATATCCACTTTCATCCTCCCTACTAGAAGAAACAATATGCTTAATATATAAATGAAACTCCTCACAACACTTCTCAAACAGAAGTTCCTGAGAAAAATACCTTTTGCAATGCTCATGGAATACTCTGTGAAACTCTTTCAAAGATGAAATACTAGAAGGAGTTAATGAGAAATACCACTTACGTGCATCACCCTCCAATGAATATAAAAACATCTTCATGAGCACATCTTCATCATGTATATGTAACTGATCCATGCATTGATGAAATATGATGAGGTGATCTGAAGGATTATCCTCTTTCTCTTCTTTGAACCATGGAAGGTAGTCTCCCCAAATATCCATAAAAGGTACTGGATGTGGAAAACCAGGAATTGTAGAAAAGTTAAGAGGTGCAAACCTCCTAGCCAAAAGAGTAGTAAATGCCTTTGACATTTGAAGACAATGGAGTCACCACTGAATTCGTCCTTCATGGAGTCGCCAGATAGAATATTACAACCAATATGATGTCCAACCTTTCTTTATCATCAAAAGCTAGAACTATGTCATCTCCCAGGGAAGCTGAGCTTCAATCTCCTCTCCCCGACAACGGCACCAATTTTTTATCACTCCAGGAAACTCTCCTAGGCTATATCTCAGAGATGCCTGGTAACTTAACCTTTTTGTAACTATTTTCTCTTATAATGGGTGTGGGTTTGGATCAAGATGAATATATAACTCACTGGATTGTATCACAAGACTGTCTAAGGATATTCAAACAATGCAAGGCATTCAAGAGCTATTATCATATAGGTGAATCAAATGGATAAAGAGACTAATCAAATAACCAGAACATATGTCTATAAAATAATAGATATGATGGGCTAACAGATCAACAATAAATACTTATGATCCTTTTCTTACTAATAAGATAGTGAAATACAGTCACCAATGGACTATGTAAACATAGATAAAGAACATAATTCAACTCATAAGCATATAACAGAAAGAGAAAACAAGATCCGACAATAACAGTGAAAGAAGCTTGCAGGCTGAACATATTATAGAAAGAATCTCTATCACAATAGAAGTATAGTTTAGAACTCAAAATCGAACTCTTTGTTCATCAAATGTTCTTGTATTTATAGCCTTTACAAACAGTTTCAAGATCCTCAAAAGATGGATCTGATAACCTCTTCTCCTATCTCAAATTTGAATTTGTGAGGTGGCTGGAAAAGACAAAAATTTCTGGAAATATGTTGCTCAAAGATTTACCCATATCTCTCAAACCCAAACCATTGTGTAAAACTAGAAGAGGATTTTGTATATTGGTTTGTTTTGAGAAAAAACCTCTCTCATTTATTTGAGATTCGTTTTCAGTTGCTTGGGATCTTCATTTCAAAAACATGTGTCAAACAGGGAAATTCTAAGATCCGAAAATTAGGGATTAGAGATGAATTCGAATCTCCCAAGATATGAAACCTGTAGGAAAAATGAGAGAGTTTATTGTTGTTTGATGTGTTAGCAACAAAAACCTCCCTTTTCTCAAAAATATTCTTCAGTCGCTCAGAATCATCATTTGAAAATGATGACTCAGCGCAGTAAAAATGCAGAATTTCTGCACTTTTGGTGGCTTATAAGCCTTTTTGGAAAAGCGCTTAGCTACCGAAACCTGAGTTTTGACTTTTTTGAAGGGAAAACCAAATCAAATGTTTTTCAAACTTTATTACAAACCTAAGGCTCTAAAAAATGAACCTTAAAAAATTTAGAAATGTATTTTTCAATGACTTCCTATCACCTAAAATAAACAAATTTGACTGTGTTATTTGAGGAGATAACACCTTTCATTGAGCATAGGTATGTTTGACAATTTGGAGCTAGTTTCTTAATCACGACACTTGTTTCCTCTCATGTATCATAACATTTCTTTGCCTATGAAAAAAAAAGGCGGGTGAGAAAAGAATATTATCTCATATCGGCAGCATTTGTGTCACCTTTGAACAGAGCACAAACTTTTGAGTCCATTGTCATCCAAATTTTTGGTTTAGCATGACCTTAGGAAGTTGAGCTCGTTACTTAGAGTTTACTTCTCTGACTGGTTATTCTTCTAGTCCCTATGGAGTTTTCATTGATTCCTCTGACTGGTTATTCTTCTAGTCCCTATGGAGTTTTCATTGATTCCTCCTGCATCACGAAGTTTTATCATCAAGTCTATGTTTCCTGAGTTATCCATATGTCTCATGCTCTTGTTCAAAGGATGTTTATAAGCCTGTGTCAGCCATTACTCAGAAATATTGACTTTTCATGTCAGCCATACCCTCAGTGTGTCTCAAAGTCACATGAACTTGTAGTCCTACCATCCACCTTTCTCCTACTTTCATTATGGGTAGGTAACCTTGAACCCAGTAGTCGACATCTCCTCATTAGTCACTGACTGAGGGGTTCCCTTGTGTTCAATGGAAAGAAATATATTGACACATTGGGATTCATGCAGTTTCTTGCATGCCATTAGCCTTATTGGTGGTTTCCTCTCCTTTTCCAGTAGTCTTACTCATTGGATTCTATTCATAGGGTCTCTTTCGTACACTACTTGCATCCAGTGCATGTGAGAGACACACATGTTCATTGGTTCATGAACAGCCTATTCATCCGAGCTCCTCCCAATAATCAAGCTATTTCTTTGTACCTCATGTTGATTGATGAGAGATTCCCTAATTATCTCCTTTAAGTGGGTCTCCTTGCATCAAATTCATCTCATCTATTCTGGAAATGAGGCTTAGAGTCCTATGAGTACCTAGATGCTTGCAATCATCAATGGCGGTTCTCCCACCATCGATAGTTGGGAATACATGAATGTATCCTAATCGATGGATTCTTCAAGTGTTCGATCTCAACACCTTTATTCACAGTTGTAAGAATTTACTTGGTGTCTTGATACCTACTTTCATTATCGGTAGGTTGTATTGTGTTTTTTAACAGTATACCTTAATGAACGGTAATCAAACAAAGTCTCATTATGTTCGACCTAAACTCCTCTATTCACATGATGTAGATTTTCACCTTTGACGGATAGTGTAGAAGACTTCCAACTTACAATAACATCTTTCCTGATCTATTGTTGTCTTTCATTGGACTAGTACCTATAGGACTTGAGTGATCATGGGAGATCAGATTGTACTTCAATGCATACATATATCTTCATATTGATTTGGAGAATGGATTCCACCAGGCCTTGTTCGTGACTATGAAATCCTATGGCATATGTCTACTTTGTATTGCCTATTCCTGGCCATGAACAACTATATGATTTATATCCACATGGATATGTAGTGTAATTCAGATTGGATTCCATGTGTACAAATTCATTATGGATTGTAATATTCTTGTTAGTAACTATAACTTCCAGTTAAGTCTCCATTACTCCACTTCTAGGAATTATATTGTATTTCAGCCATCATAGATACTCTGACCTCACACTTTAGGGGGCGTATGTTAGAGAAAAATTTCCCTCACGCCATGCAACTTTCCTGGATGGCCTTTCCATTTCCCTATGCAGACTTGAAGTCCCCTTTTGTACCTTCCAGAGCCAAAATAATATATTTTTCCACATATATGTTCCCTATCAGTTAGACAACAAGTGTATACGTAGGTTTCTCCACTACATCCCGCGTACATCGGATTTAGTGCTCAAAATTAAAAATTATGTCAGGTTTCCATGCCATGTCATGGGATCCATGATCCTTGACCTCATACTAGAAACACTCTGAGTTATCCCTTTAATTCCATTTCAAGGCTATAAATTGAGCCAAATCCAAGCCTTGAGGAGAGAATTCAACTTTGAAGAGTAAAGACACGTTGGAGAAATTTCACTTCATATTGAGTCTGCATCCCTTTATCCTTGAAATTTTGAACACCTTGTTCATACCCCGAGCTCTTCCTTCTTTGTTATGGAGAATATCATTGTCTCATTTATATGATATTTCCTTTGGTGGAGGATTGAAGTGGTTGAGGCCCAGCTGGAAGGACTTGGTTTCTCGGTTCCGATATGTGTCGTTACAAAAAAAATTCACCATACTTCTACTAATCATTTTAATAGAAATACTATTTTCTCGTCCAATTGATATCTTCCAAATATTTGAATTATTATTCCATGGGCGTATTTGTCATGTATGTTAATGGATTATGCTAATCTATATGCTAGCATTATATATTATCACCATATTCTTGTGTATCTTGGTTGTTGAGGACAAGTTGCATGCATAAAGCTTTGATTTTTGTTCTCAACGGTGGTCTTCATCAAACATCCAGACGAGGTAGGATCTTGACCTTGTTTTGTTATAATTTCATTTATATAGAATATTTGGGATTAGAGTTGATTTATGTGTGCCATTTTATCTGTTGTTAGAAAAAAAAATTCCTCACCCCATGCAACATTCTTGGATGGCCTTTGCATTTCCCTATGCAGACGTGAAGTCCCCTTTTGTACCTTCTAGAGCCAAAAAAACATATTTCTCCACATATATGCACCCTATCAGTTAGACAACAAGTGTATATGCATGTTTCTCCACTATAGCCCGTGTACATCGATTTTGGTGCTCAAAATTAAAAATTATGTTGGGTTTCCATGCCATGTCATGGGATCCTTGATCCTTGACCTTCCATATATTGGAAACACTCTGAATCATACCTTCAGTTCCATTTGAAGGCCATAAATTGATCCATATCCAAGCCTTGAGGAGAGAACAATTTTGAAGAGAAAAGACACTCTGGAGAAATTTCACTTCATATTGAGTCTGCATCCCTTTATCCTTGAAAGTCTGAACCCCTTGTTCATCCCCCAATCTCTTCCTTATTTGTGATGGAGAATATCATTGTCTCCTTTATATGAGATTTCCTTTGGTGGAGGATTGAAGTGGTGGAGGCCCAAGTAGAGGGACTTAGTTTCTTGGTTCTGATATGTGCCATTGCAGAAGCTTGTCACCATACTTCTGTTGATCATTTTAATAGAAATACTCTTTTATCATCCAACTGATATCTTAGAAATATTTTAATTATTATTCCATGGGAATATTTGTCATGTATGTTAATGGATTATTATAATCTATATGCTAACATTATATATTATTACCATATCCTTGTTGAGGACAAGTTTTAGGTACAAATCTTTGAGTTGCATGCTCAATGGTGGTCTTCATCGAACATTCGTACGAGGTATGCTCTTGACCTTGTCTTGTTAGAATTTCATTTATATAGAATATTTGGGATTAGAGTTTATTTTTGCATGTCATTCCATCTATTCTGGTTTACCCCATGCCATAGAGAGATTTTCCTCGTAACAAGGGCATACAAATATTCTACCCTTGCACCAAATAATATCTCTCTTCCACTCCCAATGTTCCATTGAGTTCATCCCTTCCTCTATGATTATATTTTCTATCTCATACTATTGTCATTTTTACATTCATGGTGAGCTTCTTCCAACCTCACAGGAATGGAAAATGTAATGGAATATAAAATTGAGGCTTCTTATATTATGGAAAGTGCATCTACAACTGCATTTTCCTTCGCCTTTTTGTAGATTATTTCAAAATCAAACCCTTGCATTTTTGCTACCCATTTTTGTTGCTATTTTGATGACTATATTATATCCAAAAATTATTTTAGGATATCATGAACTGTCTTGAATTTAAAATGCCTCCCAATGAGATATTGTCACCATTTTTTTATTTCATGTAAAATTGTTGTCATTTATTTTTCATATGTAGATTTCACCAAGTCTTTTCGCTTTAATTTTTTAATTTCAAAATCCAATGATCTCCCTTCTTGCGTCAATACTGCTCCAATTCCTTTTCTAGATGCATCACATTCAAATATGAATATTTACCAAAATTAGGTGTTTCCAATACTGATGTATAAGACATTGCATATTGTAAGATTCAAAATTCCAAGGTATCATATTCATTCCATACAAATGAAATTGTATTCAAGAGATATGTGAATGGGCCCACAATGCATGCATAATTATTAACAAATTTCCGATAATATCCTTTAAGACCCAAAAATCCTCTAATACTCTTGATTTTCTTAGGAATAGGCCATTTTTTAATATCTTAGATCTTTTGAGGGTACACCTTGACCCCTTCCCTTGAAACAATATGACCGAAATACTCTACTTCTTGTTTTCCAAAGGAACATTTGGATATTTTTACACATAATTGATTGTTCTCAATAATTTATAGGACTTTATCCATAGGTTTAATGTGGTCTTCTCATGATTTTCTATAGATAAGTATATCATAAAATAAAACCAACACAAACTTTCTAAGTTGGGGTCGAAATTTTTGTTCATAAGGCTTTGAAAAGTAGGACCATTAGTCAACCCAAAAGGCTTGACCAAGAAATCATAGTTCCCTTCATGAGTTCTAAATGTTGTTTTAGGAATTTCTTCTTTTCTTAATTTGATTTGGTGGTATCATGATTTAAGATCTAGATTTGTAAAATAAGCCACTCCATGAAGCTCATCTAATAGATCATCAATATTTGGAATAGGTAGTTTATCCTTTATGGTGATTTTGTTTAGATCTCTATAATTGGGACACATCCTCCAAGAATTATCTTTTTCTCTCACAATCACTACTAGAGATGAATATGAAATCTTGCTTGGTTGAATAATAACCGAATCTAGCATGTCTTGTACCATTTTATCAATATCCCCCTTTTTTCGATGAGGATATCTGTAAGTCCTTTTATTAGGATTAATTCCAAGTATTATTTCAATTTGATGTTCATGATCCCTAGATGGAGGTATCCTTTTAGCAATTTCTTGGAAGACACTATGGTGTCTTTCCAAGGTGCATTTTAATTCCTCTGAAATGTTTTCATCTTTCTGCTTTACTTCCATGGAATAAATTCTAACCAAAACTCCCCTACTACCCTTTTTTAGGATCGTTTCCACTATATGAGAGGTAATGACCTAATAAGGTGTAGATTTTAACCCTTTGAGATAATTTGAATTCCTTGTAATTCAAATATCCTAAATAATTCCTTATAATTTGTAGAAACTATACCTAATGTTCTCTGTAAGGTACCATATGTAATATAATATGAAGAAACAAGTATATTCAATAGATATCAATGGAACAAAAAAATAGGAGAAGAAAAACACGATAAATAATACATTTATTCAAAGAAAGCAATGTTCACTTTCCTCTTCAAGGGGGAAACCTCCAACAGAGTAGAGCTCTATCACAATAATTCTCAAGAAAATATTTCTCATGCCTCCTACTCTTATTTACATTAATTCTATATTCTAAAGAAAATTCTATAGGAATATCTTTCTAGAAGTGGAAGCTTCTATTCGATCTTCTCACATTGACTTGTTCACATTTATTAAATAGGACTTAATAACTAATGTCGACCTTTATTACATGGAAAATATATTTAGGACTTATTAACTAATGTGATCCTTTATTACATGGAAAATATATTATTCTATCTACATGAGGGGTTAGGTCTCTAACATGCCCTCCCCTTTGAAAAATATCCTTGTCCTCAAGGCTTAAAATGACGAAACTACTATAGAATGGTAGTCAGTTCCTAGGTGGCATATTATGGTGGAGTATCCTTCCAGTGAACCAAAAATTCCTTGATGGTGCGCTGATAGAGACGATTCTCTCTTTGGTCCAATACGGCTTGTCACTGCAGCCAAATGGAACCTTTTTCATCCAACTCTGGTAGGCTGGTTTGGTTGTGGCATTTGGTGCCAATCACTTTCTTTAGGCATGAGTGTAAGTTCTAAACCTATGAAGTAAAGCAATGCATATAGATTCTTAAGAAAAATAAAATTTAATTAATGGATCATACACATAGTACACAGAGATTTATACCGAAAACCCTCAACTGGGGAAAACCTTTCTTATATTCATTATATTGAATTTCACCATTCACCATACAATATATACAATGTTTTTAGGTATTCCATAGATACCAAAACCCTAATTCCTTAATCCGGGATTAATTTAGAAAACCGCTAAAAATAGCAAAAACCGCCCAAAAAAAAAAAACCAGGGTGTTGCCCCGAACGTTGCGCGTAACCAAGGGGGGCCATACCTAGCCCCCCATGGGACCCCCCTAGGAAGTTCCCAGAGCACATGACACAAAGAGAACTACTAGAGGGATCATCAGACGTAGTTGTCGAATCTGACGCGCCCACACACACACATGCAAAGAATATAACACATACCCAACATTCTCCCACTTGTTGTTTTCTTTCCATCCAGGGGTCCACATGATTATATAGTCAACAATACAAGGAATAAATGGCCATTGTTACTCTACACCAAGAGAAATTTTCTATGCTCACAGACTTTGTCAATGAATCTGCAACATTCTTCAAAGTATCAACGTTTTCCAGCAACGCCTTCTTTTCCTCAACCATGTCTCTCACAAAGTGATACTGAACATCAATATGTTTTGTATTCGAATGATAAGTTGGGTTCTTTTCCATGAATATTGCACTTTGACTGTCACAATCTAATCTCACTTCTTGTTGTACCAACCCAATACTTGGACACAATCTTTGTAACCATACTACTTCCTTGCTTGCATGAGTGGCTGCCATGTATTCAGCTTCTGCAGTTGAGAGTGCCACTACAACCTGCATTTTTCTCATCCAACTGATTTCTCCTCCAAATATCTTAAACAAAGACCCACTTGTAGATCTTGTGTGATCCAGATCTCCAACCCAGTCTGCATCAACAAAACCATGTATGCCCACCACTCTGTCTAATCCTAGTCTTCCTTGGTAGCACAATCCATAACTGGTAGTTCCACGAAGATACCCGAAGACCCTCTTTACTACTGTCCAATGCTCTTTCCCTTGTTTTGACATAAACCTGCTCAAAACTCCCACTACATGTGCAATGTCCAGTCTAGTACAGACCATTTCATACATCAAACTACCAATTGCATTGGGATATAGAACCTGAGACATGTCCTCTTCTTCTTCCTATGTCTTGGGACACTGATCTGAAGATAACTTTACACCTATAGGAATATGAACCTTGACCGGTTTACTTCCATACATATTAAACATCTGCAATATCGTCTCAACATATTTTCTTTGATTCAACTAGAATTTCCTGTTTGCATGATCTCTTACCTCTCTGAAAACAACATCTCGACTGTAAACAATCTTCTTGGTTTCTGGGTTCCAAAGCTTATAACCTTTCACATCATCTTTATAACCAATAAATATAAACTTTTCAGCCTTTTTATCCAGCTTACTCCTATTTTCCTTTGGAACATGTACATAAGCATCACAACCAAACACTCTAAGATGTTTAAGAGAGGGTTTCTTTCCAGACCATACCTTGTGTGGAGTTTTATCATCCAACGCTGATGAAGGTGATCGATTGTCTAGGTAACATGTTGTACCCACTGCCTCTGCCCAAAATTCCTGTCCTAACTTGGCACCGCTGAGCATGCTCCTTGCTTTTTCCATCAATGTCTTGTTCATCCTTTCTGCAATTCCATTCTTCTGAGGAGTGTATGGAGTAGTCTTTTTCCTTGCTATACCCCACTTCTTACAAAATTCTTCGAATTCATTTCCGCATAATTCTCCACCATTATTTTTCCTCAATACCTTTATTTTCTTCTCTGTCTGATTTTCTACCAGATCCTTAAACTCTTTAAATTTATCAAATACCTCAGATTTCTTTCTAAGAAAATAAATCCATGTTCTCCTTGAGAAATCATCTATGAATGAAACATAATACATATATTTACCTATGGATGGAACAGGAACAGGTCCAAACACATCACTGTGTATCAACTCTAACATCCCCTTTTCTCTTGTAGCACCAGATGAGAATCTTACTCAATTATGTTTACCATATATGCAATGTTCAAAGAAATCAAAATCCAGAGTGCAATTAGACATACCTTCAACCATACCTTTATCGTGTTGAATCATGTTGTCGTTGATGCCAATGGTTTGATTGATTGATGTCAAGTGATTTATTGATGTCAAAGGATTGATTGATTGATGATTGATGTAATATAATATGTATTGTCCTTGATGAGAATGCATAGATGAAGATGGATCAATGAGTTGTCATTGATA
>ML802313.1:268665-291012 GCA_009831015.1 Picea engelmannii
TGTGGATCAATGGAGAGCTTCTTGTGAGAATATATTTTGGAGTATTGATGGAGAGCTTCTTGTGAGAGCTTCTTGAGCATTTTTGGTGTGGAACACTTGAGAATATTGAATATCTATAGGTGACTGAGGTAACCAAGGATATCTAAGCCGGAATTCTGAGGAAAGTGAAGAAAAGAAGGCCGAAATGCAAGGAAGAATAAATTCTTTTGATGGTGCTTTCTAAGGTATGTTATTTACAGGTCATCTCACCATTTTCGCTATAACGTTTTTTATATAATGATTCAGATCCTTAAATTTCTATGCAAGTGAGAAACATATCCAAGTATTTGTGGTTAAAAATTCAGCTTGTGGGTCGTTGATTTTTTGGAGTTACACTCCATCGAAAATAGGGTTTGTGACCAGTCCTGAAATTAGTCAAAAACAGGTGTTTCGGGTAAAAACATCATAACTTATTCATAACATATCCAAATTCAGTGAGACCAATTGTGTTGGTTATATTACAGTCTGTAGTATTCTCTCAAATTTTTTTCAGATCGATTCAACAAATATTTCATGTGGGGCACACTCTACAAGGTCACTCTCTAGAATAATCCAGAATTCAACAAGGTATGCCATTTTTTCTATAACTCCTTTTCTGAGAGGTTACAAGTAGTGCCACCTGGAGGAGTTGCATAAAACACACTGAATAACATTGTGTAACAGTTTCAAATCTTCATTCATTACAGGTACAAATTTATGCTTATTTCAAGTTAGGGTTGTTGACTAATTCAAAACTAGTCATGGTTAAGACAAGCAGTTGATGAATTGACGCATACATGAGGTGTATATTTGATGATGTTGGTACATATTAATGAGTCATTGTTGATGAGTAGTTGACATATGATTGGTATATACTTGTTACATGGTTGGATGCACTTGTTTATGGTACAGGTTGATTACAGGTTGTTTGGCACAGGTTGGTGCATGGTTGATGCTCTTGTTTATGGTACAGATTGATATATGTTGAGGATTGTTGCCTCATCTCAGTTGGTGCTGAGAATGTAAGATAAGTCTTGCATATAGAGCTGGTGTTCTTTTAGATTTGTACTCTATTTAGTTGTTGCTGAAAAACCCTCGGATTGAAGTCCATAATAAAAAGAAAAATTGTACATACATCTTGTGTTCCTTGTGGAGATGATTTGTTGATGATATATTGCTAGTATATGTTGTTGATATGTATTCACATCTAACCGATTATTAATGACAACAATGAGTAATGAGTAAATGTCGAATGCTAACTAATGAATTTTGTGTAAGAGGGAAGTTTTGGGAAAAAGATCACCACACTCATTCACCCCCCCTCTAAGTGTGGTAGGTGTGTCCAACATATCATGTAGTGTTCGAAGGCCTGTTTCTACAATATGCCCTAGTATTTGATGCCACAACATGGTCTTCTTTTATAGGACAGTATCGGTCTTGTCTCCTTCATTTCTCTGCTCAAGAACAACATAACTGTTACACCGATTAGTATAAGTGATTCCCAACAACTTATACAGAGTTCCACACCGAACTCCCCTCATTAACAACATTTCTCCTCATACCATCTTGCAAGTGCCCTTTCCAAATATAGTATCCACTCTTGCATCATCCAACTTGCTTATAGATATTAGGCTCCTAGCCAGTTTTGGAATGTGCAGAACCCCAGGGAGAGTTCTAATCCTTCCATATTTTAGCAACAACTTAACCCTTCCACATCCCATGATTTTGGCTGTCGAGTCATCTCCTGGGAATACATCACCACCATTGTATTTTTCATATTCATAGAACCACTCCCTGTGAGGAGTCATATGGTATGACGCACCTGAGTCGATCAACCATACATCATGATCTTCATGTGTACTTGTAGATGCTAGGTAAACATCACTTCCTTCTTCAGTGGAGGGTTTTGCCTCTGTGGAAGAGGTACTATCAGATCCCTTTGGTTTTTCAACCTTCTTAGTCTTGCAATCTTTCTTATAATTCCCTTTTTTACCACACTTCCAGCATTTCCTCAAAGATTTTCCTGGAGACTTAGATCTACCTATATATTTAGGTCTCCCCCCCAAAGACTTGTTTGGATTCCTGTCTTGGGTATGACCTCTTACAAATAAAGCATCTGCGTTATGACCATCCATGCTTTTCTGCCTCATCTCTTAAAATAACAAGGATGAAACTACATCCTCATACTTCAATGTAGATTGAGTGGTACTACCTATTGCTACAACTAGATTATCCCAAGAGTCTGGAAAAGAACATAACAAAGTAATACACTTATATTCCTCTGCAATGGTAATATTAATAGAGACAAGTTGACTTACTAGAGTATTAAAGGCATTTAGATGTTCTGTCACAGAATATCCATATTCCATCCTAAGATGATACAACTTCTTTCGAAGAAATAACTTGTTTACCAGGGACTTTGACTGATACAAATTCCCCAACTTATCCCATAGTTCCTTAGTTGTAGATTCTCCCGAGACATTCAACAACACCGAATTTTCTAGGAAGAGTTGAATAGTACTCCTTGCTCTTCTGTCCAACTTCTCCCAATCTTCCTTTGACATACCAGTAGGTGGTGTACTAGTAGTTTGTGTACCAGTCAATTGTGTGCCAGTAGGTTGTGTACCAGTAGGCTATGTAGCAGGATACACAATGATCCATTGTTCTTTTTCTACAAGAAGGTCCTCCATCTTCATCTTCCATAGCTCAAAGTTTTTACCGTTGAACTTCTCTATTTCTATTCTAGAAGAGCTCGCCATTCCTCTTTCTACACTCGAATAACCATTGCAAAAGATCCCACTAAACCCAGGTTTATCATAGACCCAAGATAAACTTGATCTATAAAGACCGAGCAAAACCCTCAGCAACAGTGATGTCCCTCTGAAGCCAAAAATTGTTGAAATAATGTAACTACAAAGTGTATTCTAATTATTATTGTCTTATTATTCATTATATCAATCCCCTATTGCAGATTGATCATGTCAGGTATTGTAAAAGACCAAATCCCCTTTTTCGGATTGGTCAAAACATAATTGTAATAGGAAGAATAAGAAGTTGGCCCCAGAATATATTAAAGAGGCCCCACAATATATTAAAGGTGATTATAACCACCCAGAAGAAGAAGTCGACCCTGCCAGTGAAGAGACACCTCTGTTGACACGTGCTAGAGTTGTATAAATAAGGAGGCTAGTGCCTCATTTAGATACACATTCACTTGTTCATTTGAGGAGCAAGTTTTAGAGCTGCAGTTGGAGAAGAGAGAGAGAGAGGCACATTCTTGGGAGAGGAATTTATGTATTTGTTTGATTTATCTCTTGGCATTGTATTGGCTATCTGTAATAAGGAAGTTTTGTTGGGTTTTCTCCCCCATGAGGGTTTCCCAAGATAAATGATGTGTCTCTTGTGATTGTGTATTTCTCAGTGATCCTATATTATGCTATTGTTATCTAGTGAAATGCAAAGAACTCTAATAATAGCTTAAACCTTAACATGGTATCAGATCTAAGTTGAAGAGAGCATCTTTCACAAGAGAAAGTGAAAAACGTCACTATTGTCGTACATGCAAATTAGGGATTTTTGTTGATAAAGTATTTCATCCCCAAAACCATCTAGAAAAGTGCACCCTTCCTCAAGGATCACTTTGGCATCCTCAGCACAACTTTTCAGTGGCTAGTTCTCTTGGAAAGTGAAACCCTAGTTTCACAAAGTACCAGAAGTACCAGAAAAGAAGAGTACTAGAAGTACCAGAGTACCTGAGGTATCGAAAAACTAGAAGCACCAGTCCAGAAATCCGTTGATCAAGTTTGAAGGGATAAAATTTGGATTTTCATATATCTGATTGCACTAGCTTACTTGCCTCATCTTAGTGCATCTATCCCCTAGATCAGAATTTCAAAATTCGAAGTTTGAAAAATTAGGGTTTCCTCATAAAACCCTAAGTTGCAGTTGCAGTTGTAGTCTCAGAACCAGTTGCAGTATCAATTGCAGTTGCAATATCAGTTGCAGTTGCAGCCGTAGTACCAGTTGCAGTCACCCCTGAAGTTCTTAAGAGTTGGTGATCATTACCACTGCTACCAGATGGTGCCTCTACCTGCAAGTGTCGTCAGAGGAATGTACTCACACATGTTTAAACGGTTAAGCTTTAAAGGGTATTTGCAGGAGAAGGGATCTCTTGCCATCGATCTAGAAGGATCTCAAGATCCAACACATTCAGAGGAATAATGCAACCCAGGTGTGATTATTCTAATATGCATCTATTTGTTATGACATTATTTTGATCAGTGTTGCATGTTGTAGCAATGACCATCATTCTAACCTTTGATCAAAATTTGAGTCAAGGTATTAGATGGATTAAAAGTTAAGATCATAGATTTTATCCTCTAAATCAACCTTCTGTCAAGATAGAATATTGTCTTAGTAAAGAAGATAGGTTGAAGAAATCCCTCATCATCTTGAGTGAAGGAGACTTGGAAGAAAAGAAAGCACACTCATTCTTGAGGACAAGGCTCCAGTTTTGATTAATCAAGTTGATAAGATTCAAAGGTACACATGACAAGTTGATGACTACCCCTTTACAAGTAACCACTATAGTTGAGATAACAGTCTTTGTAAAGTATTATACTTGATATCATGTGAGCATATAGAGGTAAATACTTAATGTAATCATTTGTCTGATACAACTAACACCTCCTCTAGGAGAAACCTTGTGTGTTAGTTCCAGGTTGCCATGGAGGAATGTTCGATCACAACACTATAAGAGTGTTGACCTCATTTCTTAGTGTATCTCTTACTTTTGATCGTTGATTCAGACAAGCCACGAGTGATAGCTATAAAGGAGCTACTGTGATGATTATTCATTCTATTTATTTATCTATTATTATCAAAATGATATTATTCATGCTTGTTGTTTTGTTGACCTTGTTTCAGGTCAGAGGTGATAACCTTGAGAAAGCTATAGTGAAGGTTGTAGAAGGAAACATATTATATGAGACATGAAGCAGACTATGTACATGACCATATACACTCATGCACCAAAGAAGATGAAGAAGAAGCTATCTCTTGAGATTCAAAATATCTCATATGAAGATCGACTTAAAGGAGCAGAAGGCTCCAAAAATGACCGAACATTAGAATGAGAAGCATATATTGTTTGAAGCCTGACTCTGTCTTCCATATTTAGACTTGGTATGCAACATCAAGTATACCCTGTAAGAGATGATGAAGTCCTTGTAGACTTAGAAGAAATCGAGAGTAAGCCTGATCTTAGAAAGGATCAGATGAAGAGACAACTTCCAGGACTGGAAGACAGATGTCATGAGAAGGCTAGATCATAACTTCAAAGACTCCTAGGAGATATGAAATCTCTGGGATGATTCGCTTGTTTCAGTGACAAATAAGGAAGCCATTCAGAAAGACTAGGATATGAATTCTTCCATGAGAAGAGAAGTCAGTATTGACTTCCAATATTGATCTATACAGATCAAATGTGATGCAGATGTACAAAGCCTGATGTATGTCCAGAGGATTCTCCCAGTAAAAAGGGAGAAGACTATGATGAGACACTTATTGAAGAAACAGTTCCAGAACAACCATGATTCATATATAGTATGAGATGCAGGGGGAGAAATCCCCATATTTAAAATTTGAGTGGCAGTTGGTGCAGTACATCAATTGGGTCATGAAGACATGACTGTGGTATCATTAACCCCATGAAAGAAGAAGAGATATCCTTAGTATCAGTTATTGAGCCACTCTCAATTTCAAACAAAAATGTTGCCTTGATAAAATAAGAGGATTTACTCTTAGATTTTAGCAGCCACAGTGAGAATGAAGAAGTCATTCTTAGCCTCAGAGCAGTTGCAGGTGTAGAATCCCAGATTCTAGAAGGAACAGTTGAAGAGAGAGTAGAGGACATACTCCCAGATAGTGAGACAGATAGTGCCTTGCAGAAATCACATAGAGCTAGCACATGATTGTGCAGATTGAATTGCGGCTGAGCAAGTGTACCAGATTGGTATAATGTAATAAGAAGAATTTATTTGAATACTGAAGATAGAAAGACTCATGTTGAAGAAGGATCTGTATGTGTTGAAGCAAGCTCCTAGAGCTTGATATTGCAGAGGACAGATAATTTTCTGACGAGCTTGGGCTTTACCAAGAGTAAAGTTGATTCTAACCTCTACTTCAAGTTTATGAATGATGGGTCGGTGATATTGTTGTTGTATGTGGATGACTTATTCTTAACTGGAGAAGAAAAAAAACTCATCACCGAATGTAAGAAGAAGCTCGCTTCAGAATTTGAGATGAAAGACCTTGGCCTAATGCATTATTTCTTAGGTCTTGAGGTATGGTAGAGCCCAAAGAGAATATTCATTAACCAAGGTAAGTATGCAGTCGAAATCCTGAAGAGATTCGACATGTTGGAGTGCAAGTCCATGAATACACCCATGGAAACTAAGATGAAGCTACTAGTCGACACTTCGTCAGAATTGTTTGATGTCACATTGTATAGAAAGATCATTGGATCATTGATGTACCTGACGAAAACTAGACCAGAAATATGTTTTGTCGTGAACACCTTGAGTTAGTTTCTGGTAGAACCCATAAATGTTCACCTAGTTGCTGCAAAACATGTGATGAGGTACCTTAAGGTTACATTAGATTGTGGTCTCAGCTATGATGGAGATCATGATTTCACACTGAGTGGGTACACTGATTCAGATTGGGCTGAAAGTGCCTCTAACAGGAAGAGAACTTCAAGATGTTGTTTCAGTTTGGGATCAGCCATGATCTCATGGTAGAGTAGGAAGAAAAATAGCATTTCTCTCACTACAACGGAAGCAGAATACATTGTTGTGTGTTCTTCCAACTGCGAATCTATATGGCTTCGAAAGTTGTTGACCAGTCTATTCTACCTAGAGATGGAAGAAACCATGATCCTATGTGACAACCAGAGCTACATAAAGATGATAGAGAATCTTGTATTTCATGACAAGTCGAAGCACATAGATATCCGATATCATTACATCTGTGACATGGTGCAGAGAGGATCCATAAAGCTCCAATATGTTAGCATGAATGAACAAGTTTCCGATGTGTTGACCAAGCCTCTATCTCATGTATAGTTTGATAAATTTTGAGATAAGCTTGGTATTTTCTAAAAGGACCTCCCTCGAAAGGGGGAGTAGGGTTGAGATATGCCATACTAGTATTGTGCTTCCAGCTTAATTGTTGTGACGTAAAGCCAGTCTAGTTTTGTGCTTCTATATTAATTGTTGTGTTGAGGTATGCCTAATACTGTTCTTCCAACTTAAATGTTGTGATGTAAAGCCAGTCTAGATTGTTGTGTTGTGATTCCAGCTTAATTGTTGTGTTGTGATGATGTGCCAGCTTAATTGTTGTGATGATGTGCCAACTTAATTGTTGTGATGATGTGCCAGCTTAATTCTTGTGATGATGTGCCAACTTAATTGTTGTGATGATGTGCCAGCTTAATTGTTGTGATGATGTGACAGCTTAATTTCTATGATGATGTTCCAGCCTCATGTTGTGATGATGTCTTGTCAGCCTCATGTTGTGTTTCCAGCCTCGTGTTGTGATGATGTGTTGCCAGCCTTTGTGCTGTGATATTGTTGATTTTGATGTTGTATCAGCCTTGTGTTGTTATTGATGATGAGGATGTATTAGTGTTATACTAATCCATGTCGATGCAGTTGATGATGATGATGCCACTTCAGCCTCTTGCTGAAGATGATGATGATGATGCCACTTCATCTCCTAAGTCCTTCCTGAAGATGATGATGATGATATTATTTCATCTTTAATGTTGAAGATGATGATGATGTTACCTTAGCCTCATACCAATGAGGATAATGATGCTACTCTAGCTCCATGATGTGTTGATGGTGCTCCAGCCTTTGTGTTGTGTTGATGATGAGAAAAACTTTCGATGATTTATAGATACGCCAATCAATTTTCCAAGATGATTTGATGATGCTTTCCTCTCACCCACCTGATGATGTTGATGATGTTGTTCTCTCTCTTACTTGACGTTGTTGTAGAATACCCTTCTTGTTAAGGGGGAGTGTTGAAATAATGTAACTACAAAGTGTATTCTAACTATTATTGTTGTATTATTCATTAGATCAATACCCTATTGCGGATTGATCATTTCGACTATTGTAAAATACCAAATCCCCTTTTGCGGGTTGGTCAAAACATAATTGTAATAGGCAGAATAAGAAGTTGGCCCTAGAATATATTAAAGAGGCCCCAAAATATATTAAAGGTGGTTATAACCACCTAGAAGAAGAAGTCGACCCTGCCAGTGAAGAGACACCTTCGTGCACACATGCCAAAGTTGTATAAATAAGGAGACTAGCACCTCATTTAGATACACACTCACTTGTTCATTTGAGAATAAAGTTTCGGAGCTGCAGTTGGAGAAGAGAGAGAGAGAGAGAGAGAGAGAGAGAGAGAGAGAGAGAGAGAGNTTGGGAGAGGACTTTATGTATTCGTTTGAGTTATCTCTTGGCATTGTATTGGCTATCTATAATAAGGAATTTTTGTTGGGTTTTCTCCCCCATGAGGTTTTCCCAAGATAAATGATGTGTCTCTTGTGATTGTGTATTTCTCAGTGATCCTATCTTATGTTATTGTTATCTAGTGAAATGCAAAGAACTCTAATAATAGATTAAACCTTAACAAAACGAGCTTTGATACCACATGTAAGTTTTAAAACTGTGAAGTAAAGCAATGCATATAGATTCTTAAGAAAAACAAAATTTAATCAATGGCTTATACACATAGTACAAAGAGATTTATATCAGAAACCCTCAACCGGGGAAAGCCTTTCTTATATTCATTATATCGAATTTCACCATTCACCATACAAAATATACAATGTTTTTAGGTATTTCGTAGATACCAAAACCCTAATCCCTTAATTTGGTATTAATTTAGAAAACCGCTAAAAATAGCAAAATCCGCTAAAAATAGAAAAAAACGCCCAAAAACATTTTTGGGGCGCTGCCCCAAATGCTGCGGGTAACCAGGGGGGGTGATACCCGACCCCCCGGGGACCCCCCTAGGAAGCGCCCGACGCACATGACATAAAGAGAATTACTAGAGGGATCGTCAGACGCAGTTGTCGAATCTGATGCACCGACACACACAAATGCAAAGAATATACACATACCCAACAATGAGACATGAAAAACATGATGTATCTTGGGGTGACTAGGAAAATATAACAGATAGGCCATTGGCCCCACTCATTTGAGAATAGTATAAGGCCCATAAAATTTTGGTGCAATTTTCTGACACTGTTGGGCTTTGAGTGCAGTCTTCTTGTATGGTTGGAGATAGAGAAATACATGATCACCTTCAGAAAATTGATGTTCAGAATGACCCTGATATTCCTATTGATTCATGTAGTTTTGAGCCATTACCAAATTTTCTTTGAGAGTATGGAGAATGTTCATGTGGACGATAAGATAGCATTCAACCTCCTGAACCTTGGAGACACCCAACATGTATAGGAGAACCGATGGTGGCTTCTATCCATATAATGATTAAAAATGGGTTATGTGAGTGGAAGTATGATAAGAGGTTTTGTACCACCATTCATCTATGGGTGACCATTGGACCCACTGATATTGTATTTCAGATGAAAAAACCTTAAAAATGTTTCCAAACACTTGTTGATTGCTTTCGTTTTTCCATCAGTTTGGGAATGATAAGATGTGTTGAGATGCAATTGAGTTCCCTAGAGCCTGAATAGTTCTTGCCATAAATTGTTGGTAAAAATTGGGATCACTGTCAGAAACAACAGAATGAGGCATTCCATGGAGCTTGAAGACATTGTCCATAAAAAATTGATCCACTATGAATTTTGTGAATGGGTGTTGAAGAGCACATAAATGAGCATATTTGGAAACAAGATCCACTACCACCATGATGATTGACTTATTTTCTTATTTGTGTAAGCCAACAATGAAATCCATGGAAATATTCATCCAAATAGTAGGTGGAAGCGGAAGTAGTTGGAGTGTACCAAGAGGTTTTATGGTCTCGCCCTTATTGCGTTGACATGTATCACATTCGGCCATGAAGGTGTGGATTTCCTGTTTCATACAGTCCCAAAAGAAATATTGTTTTACTCGTTCATAAGTTTTGGTAAAACCTGAATGGCCCGATGTAGGTGAAGAATGAAACTTAGAGAGTACCTTGGGTTTAAGGTTCAATTTTTTTCTTAAATACAAGCGACCTTTATAGAAAAACTCTTCTTTGTGCCAAGAGTACCCTAGAGAAGCTTGGGGTCCTATTGAATTTTTTGGATTAGGATCGAAATTTTGGGGTCTTGAAACCATTCCTGTCAAACATCCTGAAGCCATTATGTTACAATGAATGAGAGTGAAAAGAGGGACCCTTCATCTTCATATTTACTGGAAAGAGCATCAATTGCAACATTTTATTTTCCCTTGTAAAAAATCTCATAATCATATCCAAACAACTTGGTCATCCATTTTTTTTGCTCTGGGGATGAAATTCGTTGTTCCATGAAGTACTTGAGGCTTTGATGATCCATTTTAATTTGGAAGTGTTGTCCTAATATATAAAGGCACCAGATATCCACTGCATGTAAAATAAACAACATTTCCTTTTCATAAATTGATTGGCCCAAATATCGATCCAACAATTGTTTGTTGGTGAAATACAAAGTCCATCTATATTGCATGAGGGTTTCCCTGATTCCCCTTTTGGATGCATCACATTCTATAACAAACATATTGTTGAAGTCAGGTAGGGCCAGTACATGAGTAGTGCACATAGCTTCTTCAAAGGCTTGGAAAAATTGGCCAGCTACTGGAGTCAAACTGAAATCATTATTTTTAAGGAGAGCTATGAGAGGGGCCAAAATTTTTCCATAAGTCTGAACAAACTTGCAATAATATCATGTTAAACCCATGAAACCATGCAAAATTTTAAGAGTTTTAGGGCGAGGAAATTTTTGCGTAACTTCAATTTTCTTGGGATCCACCCTTACACCATCCTTGCCAACAATATGACCTAGGTACTCAACTTCAGAGGTGCCAAAAGCACATTTATATTGTTTGGGGAAAAATTGGTGCTTGGAGAGGGGATGGAGAACTTGATATACATGGGTGAGATGGAATGGATAGGTTTTACTATACATGATAATATCATCAAAGAATACTAACACAAAGTGAGGAAGGAAAGGACAAAATCATGATTCATGAGACTTTGAGAAGTGGAGGGGGAATTACAGATACCAAATGGAATGACCAAGAACTCATAGTGGTCCTCATGAGTGAAAAATTCATTCTAGGGGATGTCTTCCTCTTTCATACGTATCTGGTGGTATCCCGAATAGAGATCAAGTTTGGTAAAGTATTGAGCCCCAATGAGTTCATTAAGAATGTCATCTATGAAAAGAACGAGAAATTTGTCTTTGATGGTAAGTTTGTTAAGGGAATGAAAATTAGGACACATATTCCAAGTGCCTTCCTTCTTGAGGGCCATGAAAATAGGGGTTGGTACTTGTTGGCGATATTACACACTCACCTGTAATTGTTTTCCTAAGATTTACAGTCCAATGTTGAGAATGATTCCTTAGATGAGAATATTATCTCTAGAGAATATTTCCCTACAAAATAGGATGTTCATCTTCAGTTCAGATTCAGTTACACTCAGTTAGACTAGTGGAAGTCACTCATACATGGAAACCTTGATTTTATCACCAGGAGTTTCATGTGTCTCTCTCACTTCCACACATGTGTCTCATTCAACTGATGATTACATGGATCAGATAACTAGGACTAGGTGGTAGTTCACTCCAGTGTCTATCAGTGAGTGTCTAGATTTCTCTATATCACTACTATGGTGCATTAGTTACTCATGTAGACTATATCTATTGTAAATTATTCACTCTTTGAGTGTGGAATACGTTTAATGAGAATTCTTCCATTCTTTCTCTCCTTCTTCTTTCTCAATTTCTATCTGCAAATGTGTGTAGTATTTTCTAGCTAGATCTATTATGTCTAGGTTCAACACATTTACATGGTATCAAAGCCAACAAACTACTAAGAAAAATCTACACCAAATTATTTTTGCAGGTACTGAAGATTGAAGAACGCAGAAAAGATGGATTATTCCTTGGCAATACTTCTCACACCTCATAACTATTTGGAGTGGAAGCCAAAAATTCTGCTTCTACTAAGATGTAGAGGCTTGTACCAAATAACTATGGCAATGGAAGTAGAGCCTAATTCCACCGATGAGAAAAATTATTTTCTCAATAGACAAGATATGACCATAGGATGTATCCTCTGGTTTATTTCTCCTAAAATTCTCCATCAAGTATATGATGACTCACAAGAATCAACTCCCATTGAATTATGGACCATATTGGAGGTTCTATTCGGGAATAAATAAGATTGTGAAGATTTTGTGCAGGAGGTTGAACAGATAGAGCCATAAAAGAAGCCATCAGAAGATCAAGCCTCTTATTATAATGAGTCTTCTATAAAAGTATTTGCACAAATTTGTATTCCATTAATTAAATATGATGTCTACTCCATTTCATATTTTTTTTTTCTGAATTTTATGTGTAATATATATGCCATGCATCTGAGGGGTCACATGCAGACACTTTTCCATGCGCAATGCATGCATCTCATGATACAAAAAGGGATCTGCGCACATCAGACTCAATTATGATATTTTATGAGCACAATTTGCATAAACAAATTGAATATTTGAATTTCTCTCGGGAAAATATCCAATTTCAAAAAAACAATCATCTGAAACGGAGTCTGGGAAGTGAAGTTATGATCATTTTAAAATCAACAAAATTTCAGCATTTTTCTGGAAACGGTCGCACGGTTTTCAAAGTTTCTTCCAAACTTTATTTGGATATTCTTCATTACTCCATTAGATTCGTGTAGACATATACATATTCAACAAAATCTTCAAAGAACACAAACTTTCACAGTTGCGAGGTCTTCTTGGAGTGAAGGACAAGGTTGCTTAGCAACTACTTTTTGTTCCTTCTCATTTTCTTTATGCATTGTAATTTGAGGGGGGTGGGGGGTTTCCCATGAGGTTTTCCCTCTTTCCTCATTTTTTTTCAGTGTCTCATTCTTATATGCATTTTACAATGGGTACCTAACATGGCCTTGGTTTTCGGGACCCATTCATCATGTACACCATTGTAGTGTTCAGGGGGGGTGTTGGAGATATTACACACTCACCTATAATTATTTTCCTAAGTTTTACAGTCCAATGTTGAGAACTATTCCTTAGATGAGAATATTCTCTCTAGAGAATATTTCCCTACAAAATAGGATGTTCCTCTTCAGTTCAAATTTAGTTAGACTCAATTATACTAGTGGAAGTCACACATGCATGGCAACCTCAGTTTTATCACTAGGAGTTGCATGTGTCTTTCTCACTTCCACACATGTGTCTCAATCAACTGATGATTGCATGGATCAGTTAACTAGGAATAGGTGGCAGTTCACTCCAGTGTCTATCAGTGAGTGTCTAGATCTCTCTAGATCACTACTATGGCACATTAGTTACTCATGTAGCCTATATCTATTGTAAATTATTCACTCTTTGAGTGTGGAATACGATTAATGAGAATTCTTCCATTCTTTCTCTCCTTCTTCTTCTTTCTCAATTTCTCTTTGTAAATGTGTGTAGTATTTTCTAGCTAGATCTATTCTGTGCAGGTTCAACACATTTACAGTACTAGGATGGATAACACCCACTTCTAACAATTCTTGGAAATTTTTCTCAATTTCATTTTTTTGAGAAAATGGATGACAATAAAGGAGAACATTGGGAGGAAGACTTCCTAGGATTAAAGGAATGGAACAATCATGGTCTCTATGAGAAGGGGGAAGGCCATGGGTACTTTGGAAAACAATGGGATGTTGGGAAATGATCACTTGAACGTCGGGGTGTCTCAACTGCTTGAATGGAATGGATTTAGGAAATTATGCTAGAATGACCTTTTTTTGAGTAACTTTTCCATGTGGTGGGAACTGATGATCTCTGGAGACCTTGTTGTAATTCCTTGAATTTATATTTTATTCCTTCCTATTGAAATTGCATGGTTAATTCCTTAAAATTCATGGTCATGGGTCCAAGAGTGCATAACCATTCATCACCAAGAACAATTTCACAACCACCCATGTCAGTAGAAAATATGTGATATTTTAGGTTATACTAACCAATTTGTAGGCACACATTTTCACAATGCCCCCCACATTTCATGGAACCACCATTGGAAATCATGATTTGAAAATTGTTGACAACACAGATATAGCAATTGACTTGTTGAGAAAGGTGGTGATGAAGGAAATTATGAGTGCTTCCATTGTCAACTAGGATGATGAATTTCTTGTTCTTAATGTAAACAATCAATTTGAGGGCTTGCGGAGCATAAAAATTAGTGAGAGCATCCAATGAAATCAATGTTTCAACTTTAGGAGGATCATAGGGTGGTGTAGGATCATTTGTTTTGGGTAGATCTCCTTCAGGTGAAACATCAACCTATTCATCATAAAACATCCTCTGAAATGGCCATAAAAAGTTATGTTCTTTACACTTATGCCTGGGAAAGTATTTATCATAACAATTGTATCAAAGACCATTGAGTTGGAATTCATCCATTTACACCTGTGTTAATTTGTGTACCTTGAGAGGAGGGGCCTAAGGGGTAGTGGTGGTGGGTTTTAGGCGGGGAACAAAAGTGGGTTTTCTCCTCTAGGCTAAGATGAACTCTTGTGCCTCCTTGGAACGTTTAGTTTCCTCCAACCAAGTCCGGGGGAGAGCCATGATGACCTGGGCTCAAATTTCGTCCTTGAGGCCACTAATAAATCATTCCCAGAAGAATTCATATGTCATTCCCTCCATGAAAAAATCCAAGTGCTCAAAGGAAGTGATAAAATATTCCACTATGTCAGACTATTTCAACTTGGTCAGATGTCCTAAATGGTGGTCAGATGTCCTAGATGTCCTAATGTCCTAAGACTATGTCATAAACTATATCATAGGAGAGGTACCCAATGCAGCTATACATCATATCAAATAATTCAACATGTACATATATCCTAAACCATATCAAAGAAAGGTATCCAATCACACTAATAATCATAACAAGGTATCCAATCATACCAAAGTATCCAATCATAACTACAATCCTAACAAGATATACATTCATACCAAGGTATCAAATCATAGAAATAATCATAATCATATAAAGGTATCCAATCAATCATAGAAATGCATCTGATCATAACAATAATCATACCAAGGTATCCAATAACAAAAATAATCATAATCATACCAAGGTATCCAATCATATCAATAATCATGATCAAAACAATGTATCCAATCATACTCAATCATCATCCATCAAGGATACATTTATTAGGTCACATATTTGTCCTAAGACAAGTAAATTCCAGCAAGGGGTGATCCTGAAAATGGAGTCCAACCAACAACACCAACACTCAAGGTCTGGCTAGAGGGTGTTATGTTCATGTGGAAGGTCTATCGACTAATTTTTGGGTCAAATTGGTCTATTGATCAATATATATGTTAAATATGATTCTATATAAATATGTATGTGATGTAACTCCAATTGAGACTCTGGAGTGGGACAAAACCCTTAGTCAAACATCTAAAAACCTTTGGATTCCTAGCATGGTCTCACACTCTAGATCATTGAAGCAAGAAACTAGTTTTGAAGAGTTGTTTTTATATAGTCATGCGCTACTATGGGAGCCAAAGGCCTACCAATTATTTGACCCTGTCAAACAAGATGTTATATGCAAAAGAGATGTTTTCTCTAATCAGAAGAACTTAGGCATCACCCTATTGATTCCCTCTTTTCAATTATTGAGAAATGATTCTTTAGAAATTATAGAGAATATTGGATTTACTAACTACTCCATAATATCATCCACTGGTCGATCGACTTCTTTACCTAAATTTACAAGAAGTCGACCTTCCATAGAAGAATTGACCACAATTTCTAGAACCCCTATTTAGTCTGAAAAATGTGATATTGTAACAAAAACTCCTTTAAAAAAAGGGATTTGTATTTCTACATGAGAAAAAATATAATTGAAGCTATTGGATCTGATTATCTAGGTGGATATCGATGGAGATCCACCTTTTCCACTGAATCAATGATTTTGAGCATGTGGTTTTGATAAACCATGATATTCACCCTTTTGATGGGGAATGTAATGTAGTGCCATCTACATTTGTAATGTAATTTAATTACTACAAAGTTAATGCATTGGATCTCATTAGAACTCCATAGTTAAGCATGATAGGGATAGAGTAGTATTGGGATGGGTGACCTCCTAGGAATTCCTAGTGTTTTACATGCCTATAGCATTTTGTAAACTTAGACCAATTTATCCCACATTCATCATGGGAATCATTTTCCTCTCACTCTCTCATATATAATCAAGGTGAAGGAGGTAATTTAAGCATGCAATGGAGTGTTCTCTAAATATTATTGCAAATGAAGCATATCCAACATCTCTTTCTCTTCAGAGATAAGCTACCACTATTCTAGCCAGTTTGTGTCTATAGTATTCTGCTATTTTTTAATAGTAGTTGGGTTTCACAGTATTTTTGTGTTCTCTGCTATTAGTTTTTTTGTATCTCATTTCATTCTCAAGATAATATGGATTAGTGGAATCAGATCAGTCTACTCCTTTTCATTTCTCAAAGCATGTTCTTGACAAGGTCGAGCTATAGAGAGTTAGGTCTCGGGTTAGTTTTTCTTGAGGAAAACCACTCTCACCAGCCCAAGCAACCTCCCATAGTAGAAGAAAAGAGAGATGATGGAGAAGGATATCCTTTCAATATGTTTCTCAATGAATCCCTTGTGTGACAAAGGAACATGAGTATGGACAACTTCACTCAGATCCTTCGATGACTACCGATGGCGGCCGAGGCATCTTCGACAAGAAGGCATTTTGAAGGTGTGACACCCTTCATGGTTCAAGTCAATTTTGATATCCCCTTATTTGAAGTTTAGATAGATGAAAATTATTTAGAAAAAATGTTGAATCTACTAGAAGGTTATTACTCTGTCCAAAAATTTTCCGACAATGAAAATATCACCTTTGTGCTCCTTAAAATCCTTCCCCATGCTAGAGCTTGGTCCGGAGGTTAGTGGGAGAGGTACATCGTGGATGAACATTTTCCATTCGGGAGATAAACCACTTGGGTGGCCTTTGTAGATTCCCTCAAGGAGGATATATAACCTATCAAAAACTATGATGACCATTACATGAGACAGATGACTCTTCGTCAGAAAAGAGACCATAGGTGTTGGATTACACTAACATATTTCATACCTTGCACTCAAAGTTGGGTATCAAATACTCTGAGCAACATGTTCTTTTCAAGTACCAAACCGGTATGCATAGGTACATTCAAACATAGATGGATTTTTCAGATATCTCCTCACTAGGAGTTGCTTATGGATATGCATTCAATATTGAGTAGAAATTCAAGCAGTGGAGTAAGCGGGAGTTCAGGTTATCAAATATGCCACAAGAAACGCATGGAAAAGGTAAACCTAACTCATATAACGAAGGAAAAATAAAGGGGATTCAATCTCAAGAAAATCAGTCCAAGAAAATGGCTAATAAGGGTGATGGGAAGTCTAAGAAGGACACCGGAAAGTGGTGCGAGTTCCACAAAATCCTCTATCACAACACCGATGAATGTCACTCAAAACAATCATCAGTTTCCAAGCTCAAAGAAAAAAAACCAGAACTTAACTTGGACCTTGATTTAAAGAACAATAAAGGGAAACAGATCTTCGATGTAGAACCCACTGCTACCATCGTAGCCACAATAACACATCCAAAAGAACTAGAAGATATTGAGGAAGGGGAGTGTTGGAGTTACTTCACACACACCTAGGATTTTTTTTTCCTAAGTTTTTTCCTATGTTTATTAGTCATTATTCAGTCTCCTATATTTTAGGAAGAATATTCCTCTAGGGAGAATATTCTCTTCAGTTTTCATTTCAGTTTGATCAGTTGAGTGGATTCTAGATGCTACATTGGTATTTTCACCATGCAACATTGGGATCATCACCAGCTAATGCACATTTTCCTTGGGATCATCACCAGACTAGCGCATTACTCAGGATTCCTTGATCTCTTCCTCACTTCACTATTTCAATGAGTTAACTGAAGATTGATAGACTAGTTAACTCAACTAGGTGGTAGTTCACTCATGTAATTGTCCGAGAAACTAGACTAGGTGACAGTTTACTCTCGTAACTACTAGTGTGTGTCCATATCACTCTAGACCACCACTATGGCGCATTGGTTTCTCCTCCAGTGCGCATTTGTTGAGTTATACAGATTATTTCATGTGTAAATTATCAATTATTCATTTGGTTAATGAGAATTCTTCCATTGTTTCTCGCATGTTTCTCTTTTCTTTTATTTTATCTGCAACTGTGTATTTCAATTCACAACTATATCTATTTTGTGCAATTTCAACACATTTACATGTTTCCATAGCTGACCTGCTTCTAGGAAAATCCACACCAAATTATTTTTGCAAGTACTGAAGATTGAAGACAACGGAAAAATGGAATTTTCAAAATAATTCATTCTTACACCTTACAATTGATTTTCATGGAAGGAGAATATGATCATGCATATTTGAAGAAAACGATTGTATAGGTTGACCATGAACACAAATACAGAACCAACATCATCCATAGAAAATCCAAGTATCTAAATTGAATGGATGAAGCATTCAGAACAATTTGCAGTCTCATTTCTCCCGATCTCCTTTTTCACATATATTCCTGTAAAACCCCCAATGAAGCCTGGACCACCATGGAAGGGATTTTTGGAAAAAATGATGAGATGAGGGGACACATGCTTGAGGTTAAATTTCTAACATTGGATCCAAAAATATTCGACAAACTCCAAGATTTCTTTACCAAATATAAGGATTTATTGTCGCAACTCAAACCTTGTGGGGTTGATAAATCTAAGGAGGTGAAACAAATGTTTCTCACCATTCTCTCCAATCTTGTTCCTGAATTCTCAGTGTTTGTGTCCACATTCCACTCGGTTAGATTCACCTCTAGAGCCAACTGGAAGATGCCTTCTCTTGACAAATTTATCAAATCTCTGACACAAGAGCAGACCAAGCTCATCAACATGGGAAAAATCAAAGTCCCAAAGGTGCATACACTTACGGTGCAAGATGGAAGAATTCATCAATATCATAAATCTAAATATAAAGAAAAAAGGAAAGCTCATGCAAATATGAAGAAGGAAGGGTACTCAAAACACTTCAACGATGCTTTCGGATCCAAAGGTGGAAAGGAAAGAAAAGGGGAGAAATGCACATACTTCCATAAAGGATTCCATCTAGAATCCGCATGTATGCAAAATCAAATAGATATAATGACTCAAATACTTCAGCAAAACAACCTTGTAGATCGCATCCCCGAGGATGCCAAGAAGAAGAAGCCAGAAGATCATAATCCCAAGAAAAGAAATTCTAGCCATGCCTTGATTGCCATCAACTCCTCTCCCGATGCTTGGATCGTAGATTCAGGAGCATCACACCACCTGTCTTCCACAAACGTGGCCTATTATTCATTGTATGCATGAAAAGGTCATCCTATTATGATGGGGGGAAACTCTCCAATCGAGGTCACCAGAAAAGGAAGGATTGAACTCACAAATGAAAGCTTTGAGAATGTGTTGCACGTTCCCAAACTTCCCTTCAATCTTCTCTCCATGTATCAGATGAAAAATTATGGCATCGGGTCATATTCACACATGGTGCAGTGGACATATATGACATGCAAACAAATTCTAGGGTTGCTACTGGTGAGGTAAATCATTAATCTAGGCTTTACACATTTTCTGAATTTATTGAACCAGATTTTGCTTTACTGCTTACCCATGCTAATGAATAAATTAGGATATGGAACAAAAGGTTCAGGCATTTAAATTTCAGATATATGAAACAAATTAGCAAGCGGGGATTGGTTGATGGTCTACCTGACATCCATTTCTCCAAAGGAATTTGTGAGGGATGTGTTCTTGGAAAACACCCTCAAGAGAAATTCGATAAAGGAAAGACTCAAATAGATTCCTCTCCTTTAGATCTGATACACAGTGACCTTATGGGCCCTTTTCCGCATCCATCAATCAAAAAATCAAGGTACATGCTCATTTTTGTTGATGATTTCTCACACTTCACATGGATTTTCTTTCTCGGGAAAAAATCAAAGGTCTTTCAACACCTCAAATATTTCAAAGCCCTGGTTGAGACACAGTCAGGAAAGAAAATCAAAGTCCTCCAAACTGATAACAAGGGAGAGTATGTCAACCATGAGATCCAAAAAAAAATTCATGAGGCAGGGATTCAATTGCAGCACACATTTCCCTATACTCCGCAACAAAATGGAGTTTTTGAGTGGAAAAACAAATCTCTAAAAGAGATGGCATATTGCATGCTACATGCAAAGTCACTTCCACAGAGATTATGGGATGAAGCACTTAATTGTGAAACCTATATCCAAAACAGATCTCCCCATAGATATTTCAACGATAAGACCCCCTATGAGGCTTGGAGCGGCCTCAAACCGGAAGTGACCCACTTTCATATTTTTGGTCCACGTGCATGGGCCTAGATTGCTTATGAAAAGAGGAAGGAAATCGATCCACAGATCACATAGTGTATCTTTTTTGGATACCCCAATGGTGTGAAGGGATACAAACTTATTGATCTTTCCTCAGAATGACTCATCATTGAGCGAAGTGTCCAATTCGAGGAAAGTGTCTCGCATGTACCTCAACAACCACATGCAGACACCTTTGTTCTTCCACCTGTCAGAGATGATGAGAATGCACATGCTGACTATTCTTCAGATGATATTTGTGATTCAGAGGATTCATATGATCCAGATATAGAGTTAATACAGTCAAATGCATATTCAGTGCATCCATATGCAGATGCAGAGCTAGAGCAGAGGCCCAAGTGGGCCCAAACTACTCTTTAGGATGCAATGGATCTTGTTGGTGATACAACTGATACTAGGAGGAATCGATATGATTTTTAGGATCCTCCTCTTGAAATCACTGCCACTGAACCATTGCCACCCACACATTTTTCCTAGTTCAGTATTCATATCCATAGTCTTATGGCGAGGCTGCTGGAAATCCCTTTTGGGAATCCGCCATGCAGGAGGAGTACAACTCCCTCCTCGAGAACCAGACTTGGGATGTGGTTCCCCTTCCTTTTGGAAGGAAAATAGTCAGGTGCATATGGGTATACATGACCAAGAGTGTAGCGGATGGACAAATTAGTAGATACAAATCCAGACATTTTGTTAAAGGCTTTCAGAAGGTGCATGGAATTCATTATGATGAGACCTTCTATGTAGTAGAAAAGATGGATTCCATACGTTTGACACTTTCCATTGCAGTATCCAAGGGATGAGAAGTCCATCATATGGACATAAAGAATGAATTTCTTCATGATGATCTCTCTGAGGAGATCTATATGGAGCAACCCCGAGTATTTATGCAATATTCAACTTTGGTATTTCGACTAAAGAAGTCTCTTTATAGCCTCAAGAAGGATTCGAGGGCATGGTATTCCAAGATGGACTCCTACTTGTTTTCATAGAACCTTTCACATTGTAACTCAGACATGAATTTCTACATGCTTAGGATGACTGATTCACTTCTAGTCTTAAGTTTTGTATGTTGATGATTTTTTGATCATCAGTTGCTCGAATTCAACCATTACTCCAGTCAAGAGGATTCTACATGACAGTTTCTTGATGACGGACATGGTTCCGCTACATTTCTTCCTTAGACTCGAGATCAGTCAGGATTCATCATGAACAAGATGTCTCAAGACAAGTATGCACGAGATCTCCTTGAGATATTTCACATGAAAGACTGCAAGTCTTCCTCAACTCCTTTCCTACCAGGAGTCAAACTTGAGGATGGAATGGACACTCTGTTGGTTGACAACACATTGTATAGACAACTAGTGGGGAGCTTGTTGTCTCACACACTCCAGACCAGACCTCTCCTATGGAGTTGGCACAGTTTCCAGGTTCATGTTGTTGGAAGATTGGTTGTTGTCATTGATGTCAACCCTAGTCATGGGTTTTGGACCAGAAGATTGATGAAGTTATTTGGACATGAAGGAAAATGAAAATGAATATACAACACCCATGGATGGATAGTATACATCATTCTCTTT
>ML802313.1:308091-326145 GCA_009831015.1 Picea engelmannii
ATTTAGGGGATATTAATTACTCAAGAAAAACTAGAAGTCATAAACAGTTTGGTAGTGTTTCTCTAAGGGCATGTGTTTTGGAGGTGTGTGATCTATATACATAAGTAGATGTACACTCTTGACCTAAATGGGAGAATGTCATGGCTAATGAATATCATTCATTGATGAAGGATAAAACATGATATTTAGTCCCTCGACTCCAAAGAAAGAATATGGTGAAGTGTCGATGGGTTTACAAGACCAAATTCACATATGAAGGTGTTGTTGAAATAAATAAAGCTCATTTGATAACTGAGGGATTTTCTTAGCATGAAGAAATCGACTACACTAAAACATGTGCCTAAGTTGCAAAGATCAACTTCGTTTGATTGATTATTTCACTTGCTACTCAGTTTGGATGGGAGGTACATTAGATGGATGTCAAAACTGATTTTCTACATGGAAATATCACTAAATAAATCTATATGGCAACCCCCCAGTTTTAAAAAGGATGGTAGTTTTTTGTGTCGAATGAAGAAATCCTTGCATGGTTTGAAATAAGTCCCCAAGGAATGGTATGAGAATATTGAACATTTTTTCTTAATCTTGATTTCATACATTGTGAATCAAATCATATTATCTATTTATTGAACGTAAATGGCGACACATTGATTGTTTCATTATATGTTCACTACCTAATAATTACTAGAAGCAATGTTGATTTAATTTGGTTTTGAATAAACATTAATATATACAATTGAGATGATTGACCTTGGAATATTGGATTTCATTTTGAGAATCCAATTCTTATAAAGGGATGATGGTATTTTTATTTCTCAACCAGTATTTTATATAGGTTCAAAATAAAAAATTGTAAACCATGTGATACACCTTATTAGTCGAGAGTGAAGCTAACCAAGGCATGTGATTCTCCAAGAGTCAATGCTACACTCTATCAATAGTTTTTTGGTAACCTTTTTTCTATTTAATTCACAACTGACCTGATATCCTTTGTTTTAATGTCATTTATTGGTTTATGTAGGATTTGTAAGAAAGTCACCTTTATGACACAAAAGAAATTGTTCATTATACAAAAAGAGTTTTCCAACTTGGTCTAAAGTATTATAGTGATAAAGTGAACTCATTAGTTAGTTACACCAACTTAGAGTGAGCCATAGATGGCAATGATAGGAATTCTACATCTAGATATGTGTTTTGTATTGGCTCCAAACACATAGTTCAGTCTTGTAAAAAATAGAAGGTGGTTTGTCCTTTGACCATAGAAGCATAGTATCATGGTGCAATGAATTTTGGGACAAAAATGGAGTGGATTTAACATCTAATGGGGGGACTTGGATTTCTATTCAAGACTTCAATTGTGGTATATTTTGACAATCAAAGTGTGATACACGTTGCAAGGAACCCTATTGCACATAAACAGATGAATTATGTGGAACTTCATGCTCAATAATTGAGACACTTAGTACAAGATAATGTACTAAGTGCAGGATAGCATAAGGCCTTCACTCAATGAGCCTATGAAATAGCACATGTGTTCATAGTATATTAAAGAACACCCCTAATTTCACTAGATATTGATAAATACCTCCAAAAATCCCCCCAATAAATTAAAAAAAAAAAACATATTTTTACTAGATACCCCTTTTAATACCCCACAATACCCTGCATCCCCCCCACCTAATTGATTCCTTCTTCAGTGAATGTTTTATGAGTGGAATAAAGGATGAGATATGTTCCAAGGTCTTTATGGATCGCCCCAAGACTTGGTTGGAAGCTACTAAACATGTTAAAGAAGAACAACAAGTTGTCTTTTCCTAGAATAGAAAACCATATTTTCTTCCCTTCCCTTGACCTATCAATCCTACACCTCACGACATCCCTCTCAATGTCCATAAATTAACTTGAGAAGAAATGGTTGAATTCCAACTGAAGGGTCTTTTCCATAATTGTGATGAAAAATATTTTCTCAAGCACAAGTGTAAGGAATAGAATATTTTTATGGAAATTTATGAGGATCTTGATGATGAGGAGGCTGAAGCTTCCCCTATGGAAGAGATACCCCCAATACATGATAGTACTTTGCCCATTGATCTACTAGAAATTGAAGCGTTGATTTCGTTGCACGCCCTAACTAGCTTCTTTACTCCCCAAACCCTCAAGCTCATTGGCTACTTTAAGTGTAGGAAATTCATAATCCTTATTGACAGTGGTAGCACCCATAATTTTATTCACCACCACATTTCCCAGGAAATCAATTTATATATTCGTGTCATCAACAATTTTCAAATCATGATTGCTAATGGTGGTTCCATGAAATGTGATGGGTGTTGTGAAAGTGTGTACCTACATATTGGTTAGTACCACCTGAAATATCATATGTTTTCTATTGACATGGGCAGTTGTGAAATTTTTATCAATGTTAAATGGTTAAGCACTCTAGGCCCCATCCTCATGGATTTTAAGAAATTAACCATGCAATTTCAACATGAGGAACAACAATATCATTTCCAAGTCATCACAATAGGCTCCCCTCAGATCATCGGTTCTCATCGAATGGAATAGATCCACAAAAAAGGTCATTTGAGCATCATTTCCCAACTCCATTCCATTCAAGTAGTTGAGACACCCTCTGTGCATCATGAACTCCAATCTATCCTCTCCCAACACTAAGTTATTTTTACCACTCCCCGTGGAATTCCCCCTTCTAGAGATGTTCATGATCATTCCATTCCTCTAGTCCTAGGAATACATTCCCAAGACGACATTTAGAACTCGTGAGGGTAACTATGATTTCTTGGTCATGCCCTTTGGACTTTGTAATGCTCCCTTCACTTTCCAAAGTCTCATGAATCATGTTTTCCATCCTTTCCTCCGTCTTTTTGTCTTAATTTTATTTGATGATATTCTCATATATAGTAAAACTCAACAATCACATCTCTCCCATGTGGATCCAGTTCTCTATCTACTCTATCAGCACAAATTTTTCCTCAAATAGTCTAAATGTTTATTTGGAGCTTTGGAAGTAGAGTACCTGGGTCATATTTTCGGCAAGGATGGCGTACGGGTGGATCCTGAGAAAATTGAATCTATGAAGGATTGGGTTCACCCTAAAAATTTTGGAGAGACATTTAGGCCAATCAATCTATGAAAAGGAAATGTTGGATATTATGCGTGTAGTGGATCTCTAGCGTCCTTATCTATTGGGGAAACACTTCCAAATTAAAGTTGATCATCAGAGCCTCAATATTTTCTTGAACAATGAATTTCATCCCTAAAAAAACAAAAATGGGTGACCAAGTTGTTTGGATATGATTATGAGATCATTTACAAGAAGATAAAATAAAATATGATTCATGATTTCCTAGAAGAATGAAGAACAAGGGTCTCTCTTTTCCCTCTCCTTCATTGTACCAGATTGACTCCAAACTATTCACCAAAAATGGTTGCAAGACCCCAAAATTTCTCACCTGATCCAACAATTGCAACACCATTCTCAAGATTCTCTAGGGTAATCATGGCACAATTAAGAGCTTCACTACAAAGGTCATTTGTATTTAAACAAACAGCCACAACTTAAATCCATGGTGCTTTCTAAGCTTCATGTTTCACCCACAGCTGGAAATGTTGGGCTTACCAAAACCTATGAATGGGTCAAGTGTTATTTTCTCTGGGATGGTATGGAACATGGCATCCACACCTTTGTGTTTGAATGTGATACATGTCAACGCAATAAGGGACAAACAATTAAATCTCCAGGAACACTCCAACCACTTCTGATTCCCCCTGCTATTTAGAGGGATATTTTTATGGATTCCATTGTTGGCCTACCTAAATAGGGTAATAATTCAATCATCATGGTGGTAGTAAATCATCTTTCCATATATGTTCATTTTTGTGCTCTTCAACACCCGTTCACTGCATACACAGTGGCTCGAATTTTTAAGGATAATATATTCAAGCTTCATGGCATGCATCTTTCTATTCTCTTTGATCGTGATCCAACTTTCACCAGCAATTTTTGGCAATAATTTTTCAGGCTCTAGGGAACCCAATTGCATCTCAACACTACCTATCATCCCCAGAATGATAGCCAAACTGAAGTTGTCAACAAGTTTTTGGAAACATATTTGCGGTGTTTTGCATCCGATAGAAAAAATCAGTGGACTCAGTGGTTACCCCTAGTTTAATTGTGGTACAACGCATCTTATCATATAGATACTCGGATGACTCCTTTTGAATAAATCTACAGAAAAAATCCACCATTGGTTCTCTCATACACACCAAGTATCTCCAAGGTTCAATAGGTTGAAAAAAATATTATAGTCCAAGCGACCATTCTCCGTACTCTCAAAGAAAATTTGGTCATGGATTAGAATTACATGAAGCAACAAATAGATCAAGGTCATTTTATATGTCAATTTGTTGAAGGGGACCAAGTGTTTCTTCATTCACAACCTTATAAGCATACTTCACTCAAAGCTGAAAACTGTCAAAAACTAGCTCCTAAATTTTATGGTCCTTATACAATTCTCAAGTGAGTGAGGATTGTTCCCTACCATTTAGTTCTACCCAATCATTCTAAGCTCCATCATGTTTTTCATGTCTCATGCTTAGAAAAAGTGATTGGAACTAAGTTCCAAACTCAAACTAGTCTCCCTGAGTTGGATGAAGAAGGTTCCATTTAGTTGCAGCCACAAGCAGTCTTAGACCAATGAGAGTATTGATTCCATCAAGGAAGTGTTAGTTCAGTGGAAAGATACAACTCTAGAAGATAATACCTGGGAATTAGCCACCATTTTACAACAATTTCCTCATCTCAAGCCTTGAGGATAAGGTTTTTCTTCAAGGGGGAGGAAATGTTAGGGACGTAACCTCCCTAACCCTTCACGTAGGTATAATAGTATATTTTCCATGTAATAAAGGCCAACATTAGTTAATAAGAACTATTTAATAATGTGAACAAGTCTATTGTAAGAAGACTTAATAGAATCTTTCACTTCTAGAAAAATCTTCCTCTAGAACATTCTTTAGAAGATAGAATTAGTATAAATAGAGTAGGAGGCATGAGAAAGTTTTTTTTTTAGAATTATTTTAATAGAGCGTTGATCTGTTGGAATTTTCCCGCTCAAAGAGGCAAGTAAACACTGCTTCCTATCAATAAAGGTATCATTTTTGGTGTTGTGGTTTTCTACATTTTGTTGCTCTGCTAGTATTTGCTACAATATTTATGTTTTTTTCTTATTATAATACATCTGGTACCTAACACCAATAAGTACAATAATTTGAATTTACTTTTCACAATTTCAAACCCCACTTTATGAATGAACATGATAAGATATTGGTCAACAAGGTGAAACCCCAGTGTAGGATAGATGATCAGTTTGTTTATATCTTTACAAAGCCTCTATCAACTAAGTTTGTGAAACTTTAGGCTATGCTTAGGCTTCAGGAAGATGCAAGTATGGTGTGAGGGGGAGGTGAATAGAAGTAATTTCATCTCTTGAATCTTTGAAGAGTTGTGCTAATGGGGGGTGTTGGAAAAATTGGCTATGGAGATCCATAACACCTCTATATATTTTGACAGTCAATTGACAATCGACTAAGAGAGTTGAATAAGAATTCCATTGAGTGGTTGAAAATATAAAAGTGCGTAAACCACATTTCCATGAATAGGAAACCATTTGAATTATTAAATACATTTTCACGTGATCACCATTTCATGGTCATGTATTGGACACTAGTGTGATAATACGAATTCAATGGTTATATATGTTATTATTATTATTTTTGGATTTAATATAAATATGGAAATGTGGTTTACACACTTTTATATGAATAAGTAGTGACAAAAAGTGGATGATTGCAAAAAGGAGACATACCTACACAAGATATATTTGAATGGGGGATGATGAACCAGGGAGTGGATTTTTGAATGGGTTTTGGCGGGATATATTTTATTAGCACCAGGGCTGACATCCCGTAACTTTGGAACACTAGCAATGGAGGTTGCGCTAGTGGGAAGTATTCATCAGCTAAATATCAATCCAGTGTTTATTCTTAAGTTTTAGTTGCTCCAAGCTACCTCTTCCTTAGTTTTAGTTGGGTTCCAACCATAGTAGGGACTCTTTGTTAGCCCTGCTCCTTTATTAATCTCTTTATTATTAACCAACCTTGTTCCTTTTATTTAGATAAATATAAAAGTATGTAAACCACATTTTCATGAACAAGAAACCATTTGAATTATTAAATACATTTTTCCTTTATCACCATTTCATGGTCATGTATTCTTTATCACCATTTCATGGTCATGTATTGGACACTAGCGTGATAATAGAAATGCATTGGTTAGATATGTTTTTATTATTATTTTGAGATTTAATCATTTTAAAGTATTTCATTGTTTTTATTTTTATGGAATTTTATTTTTTGTGATTTTTTAACAACACAAATTGAATAAGTTTAAATATTTTATTTTCTGGATTGTACAATCTCAACAATTTATATATACAATTTCAATAATTCTTTTAAATTTTTTACCAAATTTTAAACAAAATTGATTTGAAAAATATACCCAATTTAAAAAAAAAAAAAAAAACACAATTTTTAGTATACTCTCTCCAAAGTTATTTAAACTTCTAGAAAACAGGAAAACAACTCGCAACAACTCTTTAGCATTGTGAAAGTGATTTTCCTCTGAAATTTTGTTTCAACCATAATTACCACTCTTTAGCATTGTGAAAGTGTTTTTTCTATAAAATTTTGTGTCAGCCATAATTACCAAATTAGATGGAATTGATAAAAAAAATTCAAAAATTTAGTGATACCCGAATTTTGGGGTTTACTAAAAAAATAAGCCCCTAAAACTTGAACTCAATCTAATACATCTTTCCAACTCAATCTCCCATCATGGCTTACCCGCTTTTGTCATCTGTCCTTCAGTTATAGTATTTATATTTTAGCTCTACCCAATCCATAACGAATTTATTTAGTAGTGAGAGGTGTGAAATATATACACAGCGGAACCACTTTTGAAGAGTTAAGAAATTTAAAAATTCAATTTATTCTGAAAACCTTAAAACATGTTTTGGACGATAGCAATAGAGTTTTGGTCCACTAAAAAAGCTGTGAGTGCAGGATTAAGGTTAAGGTTTTGTTATGATGTGGACTCCCATCTATAGGTAAAGAGCTTTATTTCTGGTGAATTTTGAATGAACTCCTATATAAGGATTTACTTCAAAGAATATCAGTCCATTTATGATGATTATGGTAGTGTTATATTAATTCACCTCTTTATATTTGAAGTTAATAAACTCCTCAACTTATATGTATGGGGTTTTAAAAGAAAATTCAATAGATTTATAATTCTATCTGTAGTGTACATAAGTACATAAGAATAAACAAATATGTATGGGATTTTAAAAGAAAATTCAATAGATTTATAATTCTATTTGTAGTGTACATAACAGCATTGAAAACAAATTTTGAGAAATCTTTGAAGTTTGGAATATAATGATTATTCATTTTAATATTATAAATTTTTAAAAAATTGAATTTTTTTTATATTTAAGTATTTATAAAATGTATACTCCTAAATTTTTCCATATTAAATTTTTAAGCAGTTGAATTTTTTCGTATTGAATTCGAATTCGAACTCGAACGTGGTAACTATGTTCTCAACTAGAGTTTAATTACAACAGTTAAATAGGGTTTTAAATGTTCCACACTCATCTGTCCCGCCGCTTAAGCCTTTTTCAATTAAATCACCCCCGCCATACTTGGTCTCGACCATTGTTCGAAGCATCGCAGATAGATGAAATTTAAAAACTGCAAACAAACGGAAGCTTCTTGATCTTGATTTTTTCATTCCCATAGAGAAAAAGATTTGCAGTTACAGAGCATATCTATTATTCTATTACATTTTGCATCATATATTGCATGTCATCTTCTACTTTCTGGAGGAGAGGAGCTTCGCTCTGAGATCTGCAGTGTCGGTCTCCCCGAAGTGATCCTCCGGAATCCAGTCCCCGGTGGCGGGATCCCGCATCCAGAAACTCTTATTTTTCCGTTCCATATGTTCTTTCTCGCCTGCTGCTTTAGACTGCTGAAGCGACGCCACCTCCGGTATCACTCCATCGCTGCCACCGCCGGCCAGCGAACTCGCCGCTCCGCCCACTGACGTTACATAACTCCTCTGTTTCCTGCAGAAAAGAATTTAAAAAAAGAAGAAAATCGTGATGTTTTCTTGAATTCTCTGTTTCACATGTATACAAAACCCTAACCTATCCGAAAACACATACTGCAATTGTTGAAAGAAAATATTTAGAGAATGTGAAAGTGCATACCAAATGTGAGCCGTGTCAAGGTCGCTTAACAGAGATCTGAGAGAAGATAACTTATTCGCAGGCATAAACTTCGCCATGGCGAAACCAATCAGACAACAGAAAACAAATGTAGCGTGTAACGCAAGCAAGCAGCGAAGCGAAAGCCAGTCTATGTCTTTCTGGTTAAGGCATATGAGGAGGCACAGAGACAGAGAATGTTCTTCGCTCGCTGTGAGGCCCCCTTTGCCTCACAGGCCCCCCTTTTAAACTAGGTTTTCCTGCCATGGATGCCATGGCATCCAATGCTAGTTACTTATTCCCATTTGTTTCGGCTACCAGATATTATTATTCTTTCTTTCTTTTTCGCGTATTCAGATTTAGAATAATTAGACGAGCAATTTGCTCAAGCACATGGCTCAGCTTCGTCTGCAATCCTCCCTGTGCAGGTATTGTGTTTTTAGGTTGGCGCATCTTATGCTTTATTGAAATTCGGGACCTTTGCTGATATAAGCCAGGGTTTATCATTCACCACTTTCTGTGGTGAGATCAAACTTTTAAGTCACGTTAACCCTTTGACCCTCCAAAGGACGAGGGCCATTTGACTGTCATAGACATAAAGGATCTTCCTTTTTATTGAAATTCGGTGCTTGTTTACATGATCACAAAGACTTTTATTCCCAAATCTAAACCTTATCTCTTAAGATGAGTGTTTCCATGGTTCTTAAGATGAGTGTTTCCATGGTTGTTGGAAAATATATTCTGCGATTTAAATGTTATGATACCATTTGTGAATAAAACGTAAAAAGGACCTCATTGGAATGGAATCCTCTTTCTTTTGAAAAAAAAAAGTAAAGATTATACTAGGAACTTAGTCATTAATAAAAGATGTATGCAACTCGAAGATGTGAGAGGTTGGAAAATCTATGGAGAGAGCCTACCATGCCTATAAAGAAATGGGTAAAGGTGTGTACAACCTTCCTTTTTAGGTGGTTAACTTTTTATTTATTTTACCATGTACACTTTCTTTTTTATTTATTTACTAAGATTGTCAAAATAATTTTGGAGTAATGTTCTTTTTAGATAAGTTTGTCACATTCATTTTTAGTGGTAATATATAGTTTTTCAAGGAAAAACAAGAAGTTGTCACTTAGCTCAATGAGCTAGTTTGAGTGGCTTAGTGCTTTGCATTTCATGTAGGTTGTCTCAAAGTTGATTCCTCGGTCTAGCATCCTTTGTTGCGTGCTTCACTCAATGTCTCTACCAAGTCAAGCACTGTAATCAGCAATGATGACTTTACATGAGTATCATTTGCAAGATGTGGGGAAGTGCTCGAGGGTTTCCTTGCAAGGTTTTCCTTCGAAAAAAATCCTAGTGAACTACCTCAAGTGCTTGAGTGAAATGAGCTTCATGTAGGAGGCTTCGAGGTCGATTCTGCACACTCGTTTCCTATGTTGAGTGTCTCACTCGATGTCCAAACTGGGTTAGATGCATAACTAGAGCCAACGAGTTTACACTTGCTACAATCTACGAAATGTGGAGAACTTCTCTAGGGTTTCCATGCAAGGTTTCTTTGGGGAAAAAAAGAAAGGATTTGTCAAGTAGATAAAAATATAATCATTGAGTACCTTGTAGGAGATCTAAATAAATATGGGTAAATGCATGTATGATGTCCATAAGTGTCCAAGTTAGTCAACAAAACACTAACTAGTCGAGTGGGGGGGGGGCGGGGGGCGGGGAGTGTTTTATGGCTCCGGAGGAAACAGGGAAGTCAAGTTCTATTAGAATATAGGGACTATAATAAACAACAAAGTCGAGTCTTATGTGGTTTTGCAAGGGCTCTAGATTGCCAAAGATTATCAAATATCTCAGTTGAACATTGTTGGTGATTCAAAAAACAAAATAAGGTTTTTTTTGCCAGGCTCAGAACCAAAGGACATGGGGTTGGAGGTCCTCATCAGTCATATCAGACTCATTCTAACCTTATTCTCCAATAATTTATTTTACTTCCTCAGGGAAAACAATACACAGACAGATGAATTGGCCAATAAGGCCATAGGAATCGCCCCTGGATCCTTATGGATAAATGGGGATGTTAGTTGTGTTCCCCCTCCTTAATTTTTGCATCTTCATTTGGTGGTGGGTCCATGTTGATGTTCATATTGTTCAAGATATCAACGACAACCTCACGAGGATTAAATCCCCCTACGTTTTTAAAGAGGTGGTACTCTCTATGTTTGTCTGAAATATGTAGCTAATGTTCTTGGACTAGATTTTCAAATGGGAGAATGCTAAACAACAAAACCCAAATATTTATTACTTTAGTTTGTATATAAAAAGGTTCTTGATGACCAAATTTCTCCTTGAGTGCAACATTTGCTTGGAAATGGACCAAGCAACTTCTTAACAATAAAAAATATGAAGAAATGATTTAATATCAAAATAAATATATGCTCAACTTCATTATAACATCCATCTACAACACATGCAAATAGAATATACAACCATATTTTCTCACAAGAAAAAGAGTGAAATGGTGTTGATCACTTCAGAGAACTTTAATTGAGTATTGCATTCAAAACTAAAAAGAATTTGATGGGCATACTCCCAAAATCTCATGCTCAGAAATCTCAAAGTTTGAGAAATCATTAAAGTTATACCTCAAAATAGTTCTCTTTGGAGTCGTATACATAAAATATATCTCGCATTACAAAGTATTCCAGTAAACCAATTAACTAATGCTCATAAATAAAGCTTGCTAAATGCAAGGATTAAACCTCCATGAATCAATTAGACAATCTTGGCTTACATTATCAGTCATATATGTATGACTGTAAAATACTCTTATTGATTTTTTTAGGAAGAGACCTGGAATAATAAAAGGAAAAACACTCAAAAACTCATCCTTATGCTCGATCTCAAATATGCAAACACAAAGCTTTGAGAGACATTGTGTAGAAGAAGAAGAAGAAGCAAGAAAAATGGAGATCTTTATTTGTTTATCAGAGAGTTGGCTATGTATTGATGTTTGGACAATGTTATTTTGATTATATAACCTATAATATGATCTTCTAACACTCTTTTTTATGGTGCTCTCTTTCTTTTAAATATGCTCCCAACACTTCTTTGAAGTAGTTAGGGTTTTTGTTCTTCTAGAAGATTCCACGTGCATCTTTTTTTTGGAATAAAGAGTAAAAAATTTTAACTATTTATTTATTAAACACTTATTAATGAGTTTATGTCATTGAAATTCATTCCTTCAAGTGGGACCCACTTCATCTTTTAATAAAAGTCATTTATTAATTTTTTATTTCCAAAATTTAAAACTAACTGTCTGAAAAAAGTGGACTGTATTTTCATTTTTTGAGCATGACTTAAGTGACTTATTAGACATGGAAACCATTATATAAGTAATATTCATCATTCCATATTTCCAATGAGTCCTCTTGAGTGAAATTTCGATTTTCGGATCTCAACTTATAGCCACAGGAAGTCAAGGTTCCAAATAGATTTCCTAGCAAGTCATAAAAAAGAGATGACTGATATTTCAATTTATGGAAACATTATGGCCAAATTCAAGCATTGAAACTTATCCCATTTTGTCCTTGTCAAATTATCTTTCCAACAAGTTATCTCTTTCCCCAAACGGACGTCTGGATCATGAGTTATGAACTATGGAAGATCATTGCTCAACAACCATCGATCGGGATCATGGATCAATATCATCCCTTGATTTAACTCCACTCTTTTAAGTCCCACATGTATTGTGGTGGGTGAAGAATTAGTGCTTATAATGTAAATTCCTTCCTTATCATTCATGTGAAACAAAATAGCTTATGGAAGGCTAAGTAGTGTATGTCTCATGCCTTAGGAAAATTCATGAATTAGTAATATTTTTGTCTCCCATTCACTGCCCAGTCAACCTATAAATTCCAGGCACGTCACATCCAATCACCACCCAGTCACCTTCCATGTCACTCTCCATTAATCTATATCTTTCCATGTGTCACTCATGGGTAGGTCCACATCACTACCACGTGTCATTAAGGGATGGGTCCACTTCACTACCATGTTTCCACATATAATAGGTCTTGATTTCCATGTGTCCTTGGGAGGTGTTCCCATAAATAAAGGGAAATAACTTAGGATAGGAATGGTTATTGAGAAAAAATATTAAAAAATTGAAGTGTTCATGGGGTTACATGAATGCGAAGCTAGGTAGGTAAAGTAAATATTTGTAAAAGACTAAGTATAAAGTATAAAGAGGCCATGGGGTTATGAAAAATTAGGACTATACACAATCGATATTGCGGGACAGCGGGGCAATGAGATCACAACGCGACAGGATTGTGGTAAGAGTCATTGAAATCACGCGGGAACAAGGATATTAACAATCAGGACTATGCACAATCGAGATGGTAGGGAAATGGGGTAATGAGATCGTGGTGTGATGGGATTGTGGTAAGAGTCATAGAAATCGCGTGAACCCATGAACTTGTGGACCCACAGTAAGTAAGACTTAGTAAAAAAGAGTTGTAAACAGAGATTAAGTGTTAGTGAAGTGGATCAGGATGATCGGGATTGGGAGGTGTAGTATATGGAAGAGTCATAAAAATCACCACGCACCCATGGTAAGTAATAGTATATGGAAGAGTCATAAGAATCATTGTGGACCTATGGTAAGTAATAAGAAATTTGACTAAGTGTCGGGGAGGAGTTTCCTAAAATATGGAAAACAAATATGAAAATAATTACTTGAAATATGGAAAATGAAAAAGGGAAAAAGGAAAATAAGAAAGGAAAATGGGAAATAGGAAATGCGAAAGAAAAGAAAATGGAAATGAAAAATGAAATAATGGAAATGAAATGGAAAATACAAATAGAAAAATGAACGTAAAGATGGATAAGCATGGAATATGGAACTTAATGAATGTAAATATGGATAAGTATGGAATATGGAAATTTTTAATTATGGAGGGTAGAGTGGAAGAGAGAAAAATGGTTAAGTATGGAAAGGAGAGTAAGGAATGAAAGAGAGAAAATGACTAAGTATGAGATGAGAAGAGAAGTGAAGGATACGAGAATAAATATGGATATGGAAGAAGAGGGGAAGAGAGGCACAACACTTAGAAGAAATCTTCAAAGTTCTTCTTCAAATTTGTTCTTTCAATCTCTTTGTTGAGTGATTGGAAAAAACTATGAGTATCTCGGGAATACAAACTTGCATTTTGATTCCATAAAATGCATGATGAAACTGAAAATTAGGGCTATGTCGTGAACTAATGAGCATACAAAAATTCCTCCTTCTCGTGTCATTTTTGTTTTTATTAATCCAAAGAGTGGAAAATCGAGGTGATCAAAATGTTTGATCAGCAGTCCCATGGAGGTAACATAGGCTTGCTAGACTCATGTGGAAGGGGAAGAGAAGTATTTAAAGGTGGGTGAGGATCATAGAATCCTTGAATTACGTGTTGTTCAGTAGCATTTGAAGGTATAGAGAATGCGTGGGGGTGATACTTGTGGGAACAAGGATTGTGGTGTGTGGAATGTGCACAGGAGGAGGTCCATGGATCTGCACCTACATGAACTGTCAATTGCAAGGTTGATTCTCATCATTTCAGATAATGGAAGAGGTCATGCAACATACCCAACCATCAATTTTGACCACTCTACCTCAAAACTCTCTACAATAAAACTATGAAACTAACTTGTAACATACTCGGTACAACAAATACCAAAGCTATCAGTTCAAATATTGATCTAAAACATACCCATTTCTCAGGTACTTCTAGATTCACCATCTTAGACCAATTATGAATTTATGTTCCATTGTTTAAAAAAAAGAAACATGGATTCAACACATGCTATGATTAAGAACATGCTAAACCATCCAAGAAAGGAACAATGTGCCATGCAAAAAAATAACCAACAAGCATGCACACATAAATACATCTTAGAGATAAATGAATACAGAGTGGAATCTACATTATACAGAAAACACATAGAGCACTTATCTTTTCAAATAAACATTCACCAAATTCCTGCATACCAAGGACGTTCCTCCCAACCATAGACACGGATGTTCATTCACTCTCAACGACAATGTCACTCCTAAGCCAGGGATATGAATCCACAAAGACAGATCGTAGGCCAAATCTAAAAACACACCAGTTAGCTAAAAATCTCTCATGTTTTCCCAACCACATAGAAATAATAATTTCCAACTCTCATCCCCTCCAATGTGCAAAACCCAAAGAAATAAACCCCTTTCTCTGCCATGTAGTCCCTCAAGTTGTTCCATTTCTCTTCCAGGCTCCAGTGCTACTGGTCAAGAAATCTCCATGCTAAAAACTCCAAGGACTCTTAGTTGTGGATAGTTATTTTATAACTGCCATAAATCTCATGCACACCGACATCCATTCCCTCCTAGAATGATTAGTAATTCCTCACATCCATCTAGAAATGGCTCTCTACCTCTATCAATTTGTTTCCATGCCCAGACTAAGAGCACATGAATGGGAAAGAGTGAACAAAGAATCCAATGAAAGCATGTAAGAGTGAACGGGTGAACCCTCAAACATCCCAAAGAGGTTTTTATATAATTACATGAATTCAATAACCACATGGCCTCCCCTCTAAGAAGATCATATAACCACCTTTCTCAATTAAAACCAACATGGGTAAATAAAGTATAATAAAAAGACTTAGCCTCTTTATCCCCCCTCTCTCGTGGAATCATATCCCCCTATCTCTTATCCTTGTTTGTCTCACAACCACTGATGTATTTTAATAATATATATAGATGTATTACATTTATAGGCACTCTAGCCCCTTTCCAACTTTACCTTCTCACCATCCTAAGTCACATTTACTTAACACATTCTAGCTCATAGGGGTTAAACCCTGGGTGTTACAGGTCGAGAGGTGCAAGAATTTGTGAAGGACCACTCATATCTCGTTAGCTTCCTCAAGTGTTCGTGTGTGGGTTTATGTAACATTCCCATCCACCCAAGTTGGGCCACATCACACAATATCAACTTATGTAGCTCTAAATCAACCAAATTGTAACATCCCCAACATAATATTGAGCAATGCTACTCCAAATATCCACTGTACAGATTCTATACCAACCATAGTCTGCACAATATCAGTTTAAGTAATGCACTCAACCTCGAGATGAGTCACGCCACACTAAAATTCTTATTTTGAAACAACTTTAAGTAGCGGAAGTAACTCAACAACTACGCACACCAACATACTGATCACAAAGTAAAAATGTGCACACAACCACCTTGGCGTCACATGGAAATTCTAAATTCCTTATGCGCGAGGTCTGACTCTATGAATGCACACATGAGTTCCAGCCTCTTGTGCACATATCCTACTTGTGTTCACACCCGACCATTCAATCCTCTTCTTGAAGATGCATAACCCAAAATAATAAGGTTAACATAATAAGAAACTAACAACATTTTTCATACTCATGCACGTCTACACATACAGGATATAAGCACCATACTTACATGTGCAAGCAACATTAAACAAAGTAACAACAATTACTTGTATGCGACAACATACAAGAATTAACCTGTGTCAAACATAGATAAATAAGCACACAGTAAATATAAAAAGCACAAAAGGACACTTATATTTTATGAAAGTCATCAACTGTGTGTAGAACTCACACGTTCCTCTCAACCATAGACTTTGTTTCTCATAATATTTCAGCAACAGGTCACCCTCGAGTTGGGCTTAACTCCACCAAGGAAAAAAGGGTTCCTAGTGACAAGCTAAGGTCTAATTCTCAACAGAATTGCTCAGTCCAAGGTGCTCGTTGCTGCAACTATCCTACAATCCCTCATTCTCCACGCACCTATCACATCCAAGGAAATGTGCCATTTCTCTGCTCAATAGTCCTTCGACTTCCCCACTTCCCTTCCAGGGTTACCAACAACAAGCTATATAGGAAGTCTCTAAGCCTTGCGACGAATGCCTGAAGCACTAGGGAACAATTCTCAACAAAAGTCTCACTGGGAGAGTATGCTCACGGGCCCGACAATCCACTTCTTCAACAAAAAATATCTCACCTGGAGAGACTTCTCACGGGAATGAAAACCCACCTCTTCGATAGTAAAACTATGATTACATTACAAAAACTCCTTACAAGATTCTCTGTGCATATAAGGTAATAGTCTCCCTCTCCCCAGACTGACCCCTTCTGCACACGAGAGTTAATAATGAATAATGGATAAACCTCAAAATACACTAAGGAAAACAATATATATTTCATTCCTTAAACTCGACACTTGTCACCTTCAGAAGTAGCTTATGCCACTTGGTGATTCGGTCCCTACCTTTGGGAACTTAGGATAAAATAATTATCCAACATTACACTTTTTTGAAAATATTATAAAATAGTCCCCTAAGACGTAAGTCTTGCCCCATTTTCCCTTTTTATGGTGTAGTTGGCCCCCATATATTTTCTTCTGAGTCTCTCTATGCGTAGTAATGTAATATTATATTAATTTAACTAAGTATGATTACTTTTACATGGATATGTGCACTAGCCTTTCTGCGTCCCGTCTCACCAGCCTCATAATCACACAGGCTCTCTAGCCTCAATACATATACAACCATATATATAAATATATATAACTCAACTCTACATGAACTTCCAGGTCATTCCTGCACACTTACCCAAGTTCCTGCAACACTATGAAATGTATGCACTTACCCAGGTGTGTGCAACACTATGAAATGTGTGCACCCTGTGTTTGATAACAGTTGTCTAGAAACTACTCAAGTGCATGCAACATAAAAAATTAGCACCAATGACTCACCATCCTAAATGTACATTTACATTTACAATTGGTACCACATCTCACCATCCTATATGTACAATTACAAATGGTTTAGATCAGGGACATTACACTCCCCTCTCCCTTATTTATGCACTATCCTCAGTGCATCATATACACATGTACATACAAAATTTCAATTTTTTTTAAAAAGGTGTGGATTCTCTACTTGCATAGCATCCTCGCGCTCCCAAGTTGCATCCTTGGGACCATACCAAGTTCATTGGACCTTTACCAGCTCCATGACTCAATTCCAAAGATGTTTTATTTTCTGATCCAATATGAAAATCGACCGCACTTGAAAATCACCTTCTAAATCCACCTAAATCACATTCCAATAAATAATATGATTAGCATCATGTACGCACTTTTTAAGCAATGACACATGGAAAAAATTATGAATACAAAATGATGCAGGAAATACAAGCATATATGCGATGGGACCAATCCTTTCAAGGATTTCAAATGGCCCACAACAACGCACTGCTAACTTAGAACATTTTTCCAACTTCAAGGAACTGCTTCTAGATTTCACTTTTAGAAACACATGATCGCCCACTTTAAACTCTCTATGGGTTTTGCCTTTATCTGTGCAATTTTTTTGTTTTTCCTGGGAAGGCTTTACATTTTTATTGATATTTACCATTTTCTCCTCCATTTCCCGAAGTATCTCTAGACAAACCACTGCATGTTCTTCTGGGTTGTCCAAACTCACTGGCATGCTACACTTTCTACCATAAAATGCTTCAAATGGGCTCATATTTAAATATGCTTGATACCCATTGTTGTAAGAAAACTATACCAAATGAAGGTAGTCTTCCCATTTTGATGTCTTATCCATCACATACATCCTAAAAATATCTTCAATCACCCGATTT
>ML802314.1:13814-26645 GCA_009831015.1 Picea engelmannii
GACACTTACTAAGAAGGATGCATTTTCATGGACTCTAGAGGCAACTAAATATTTTGAACAACTTAAGGAGGTGATGTGAAAAGCTCCTGTCTTGACCACTCCAAAATTCACAAAAACCTTTATTATGGAATGTGATGCCTCGGGAAATGGAATTGGTGCTTTCCTAATGAAAGAAGGAAGGCCCCTGGCTTTTGAAAGTCGTCCACTCAAGGGAAAGGACTTACACAAACCCATTTATCAGAAGGAAATGATGGCAACACTACATGCATTGAAGAAATGGCATCCTTACCTAATAGGTAGGCACTTCAAGGTCAAGACAGATCATGACAGTCTTAAATAATTCTTGGAACAATGATTATCTTCAGAAGAACAACAAAAATGGGTAACCAAGATATTAGGTTATGATTTTGAAATCGTCTATAAAAAGGGAAGCAAAATGTTGTGGCAGATGCACTCTCAAGAAAGGATGAAGATGTTGAGGCCTTTTTCTATGCTATCTTGATAATACAACCTGATTGGATAATAGAAGCAAGGGATGAATGGAAGAATGACGAAAAAGTGTGGACTCTCATTCAAAGGTTGCATCGGGATTCTAGTGCATTAGATACATTTACATGGAAAAATGATTCACTCTAGTACAAAGATCACTTATATTTATGTAAGAGCTCCCAACTAAAACAAAAGGTACTATTGGAATTGCACACCTCTCCAGTAGGAGGGCACTCTGGATTTTTGAAAACCTAGCATAGGGTCGAGAAGGAATTTTTTTGGGATGGCCTTAAAACTGATGTTCAATGGTTTGTGGCAGAATGTTTGGTTTGCCAACAAAACAAGGTGGAAACAATTAAGACCCCAAGTATTTTACAACCATTAGCCATCCCAAGTCAGCGATGGGAGGAGGTTTCCATGGATTTCATCACAGGGTTACCGAAGTCCGAAGGAAAGAGTGTCATCATGGTGATTGTGGATAGACTAACCAAGTATGCACACTTTTGTGAACTCTCTCATCCCTTCAAAGCCAATACAGTTTCCACCGAATTCATGGAGATAGTTCAAAATCTACATGACAGCCCAAAGATTATTGTAAGTGAGAGAGATCCCATCGTCAATGGACATTTTTGGACAAAATTATTTTCTTGTTTGGGTACTCAATTGGCTCATATATCATCCTATCATCCTCAATCTGATGGACAAACCAAGATAGTGAAAAAATCTCTGGAAGGCCACCTTCGTTTCTTTGTCTATGATAAAAAAACATAATGGTTCAAATGGTTACGCTTGGCAGAATGGTGGTATAACACTTCCTTTCATACTACAACAAAAATGACACCATTTATGGCACTCTATGGATACCACCCTCCTTCCATCACTTCTTCTCTAAAAGAAAAATCTAAGGTTAAAGCAGTGAAAGATCACATCGAGCATCAACAACTAGTTCTCCAAATATTAAAGGACAACCTAACCATGGCACATAATCGCATGAAACAACAAGCAGGTCAACATCGTAGTGAAAGAAGTTTTGAAGTAGGAGATTGGGTGTTTTTAAGACTACAACCATCAAACAGATGTCCCTCAAGAAAGCCAACAAGGATAATAAATTATCACCAAATTACTATGGCCCTTATAAGGTATTGCAAAAGATTGGTACTATGGCATACAAATTGGAGTTGCCTGCATCTTCACGAGTACGCCTAGTTTTCCATGTCTCATGCTTAAAAAAGGTTATAGGTGACAAGATCCCAGTTCAAACTATATTTCCAAAACTTGAAGAGGAAGGAGAAATAATATTGGAGCCTGAAGCCATCACTGACACAAGAATTCGCTAGCTGAGGAATAGATCCAAATCTCATTAAATGGAGGAAACTACCGGCTGAAGATTCCACTTGGGAAGATGGGTATTTTATGCAGAAGAATACAGAGTTACTCAAGCATTGCAGACAACACTTGTCTCAAGGGGAGGGGCATGTTAAGCCCTAGATAGTGGCTCATTACCCCTTAATTGGGGCATATTAGATTAGTAATGTTATTTTATTTATGTCGGCTTTATTCCATTAGTTGTAATTATACCTCCTAGTCTTTTATATATACCAAGGAGACATTTTCATTTCGAATCATCTTGGAATTGTACATTTATGTGGGCATAAGGAGGTTGGCCCCTCGAAGAGGCTTATTATCTAAAGTTCTCTCTTTTTCAAGGCGTTGAGTACTTATTATGAGGTTTTTCTATGCTATATTGATATTTGGTTCTTAACATAGAATGCAGAAACAATGGTATTCATAAAACGCTCATGAAATGTGTGTGTGTGTGTATTCAACATCATCTAAATTGTACATTTTTTACAATATGGCACATCATGCCTAATATACATAATGACAGAACATGACCTAACATAAAAAACAACCATATGGTGGCATATATACAAAATGACAATCATTGGGAACTCATTGACCAATGCCATCCTCGCCACCCTCAGGAGCATCCTGGAAATCAATATTTATTCTCTTTCTGAAAGAAGCATCTCGAGTGATTTTGTGCCTGGGTGTGGTTCGTCACTCTGGATTTTGCACAAAAAAAAACATTGTTATAAGTTTTTTTCCACAATGAATTAGGAGACTTACAAAATTATTCTTTGTAATTCAACATAAGAGAACTCACCACAGATTGTACTGAAAATCATGAGGGTATTACCCTCGTCCGTGATCCTAACCTCTTAGTGATTCCACCTTGCATCAATTACAAGGATTGAAGCATGAAATTTAAACAAATATGTATAAAATCAATTCCATTCATGATACATAAAAATTGATCATCAACACATTATCTCACCGTGAATATCTCAGGCATTAATGGAGAGTTGCTAGCAGGTGAAGCACTCATATGTACAACCTTCTCTAAGAAACATCTATTGTGGCAACCTTGATGGTTGGTGCAAATTGAAATGGTGGTGGGGGTGGGTGGAATATGGGTTCATCCATTGTGGATGGATGCAATGGAAGAGGTGGTGCATATGGGTCTCCTGCGGGTGCATCCATTGAGGATGCACCAAATAAGAAAGATACTGGGGGTGGGTGGCAATGAATCCCCATGAGTTGTACAAGTGACAGATAATGCCTGCACTAGAAATAGGTAACCCAAAATCCATGGTCGGTTGCCCAAAAATTGAACTAGTATTGTAACTAATGAAAATATCAACATCTTGCATACATATTAATAATACTGTTATTATTACCAAATAGTAAAATACAACAATTTTGAGATTTAAATGAGATTTAACTCAACACGTGATACCTATGAGGTAAGTGACTTGTCAATCCCAGGTGGACATTAGTCAACATTGCTTGGTCTCACAACTTGTAGAAACACAATAACATTATAAATTTGAGGATGTCAGAAAATAAAGAAATCACTATGGTGAATTTATCAAATATGACACGTACCTGTGTATGTGGAACACTGAAAGAGAAAGTTGACTCTACCACTGCATCAGTGATGGATACATACATCAATGAATCCATTGACGTAGAGGGTCTGTTATTCGGGCGTAGCAACTGCAAAACATCATACAATAAAATATTGAAATAAATACACATAATACTATATAAATATTTAATGATGAAGAACATAAATATGGTTAAGATACTAACCTCCTCCATGAAGCTATAATATACACTAGCCTCCATAGGCCCATAGAAAGTTTGTCCGCAAGTCAAGAATCTGTGAGGTTCACATGGACAACTACTATGTCCATGTGCACTCTCCTCACTGCACTCTACTCTAGGGGTTGAAGGTTTGACCCCTTTATCAATGTCATTGACAGGCACCTCCTACTGAGATAGTCCAACAAAGATACCATGTTTTACTAGGCTCTGAATCAAAGATGATAGAGATACCTGTACCTGTTGCAATCCCTCTACAACAAGAGGATGCTAGGAAGGGGGGTTAGGCCTTATCCTAGGGGGATGAGGACCTAACATGGGATCACACCTAGCATTCCCTCTGTCCTATGCTGACTCTCGACCACCCCCTCTAAGTCACCGATGTCTAAGTAGTTGACATGGTGACCCAAAACAAATTATGCCCATAATTTTCTCAAAAAATGTAAAGGCACCTCGATGTTATTGCAGGGAAGTGCATCAAATACCATAAACCACCTATCCATCTAGTTTTGAAGAATTTATGGTGGATGCACCAATCAATACAAATGTGTTTATTGGTGAGAAGTGGTTTTTGGGCATATCGAGGATCAATTAAAAGGGACATCATATATTATTTTGTAATACCCAAATCTCTAACTTGGTTTATATCCAGTCTAGTACTGTAAAACTCAAACATTTTAGCCTTGTATTAAAAAATAAAATTTATTTTCCCTTAAGAACTTGCAATGGACCTCACAATGACTTCCAATGAAGTGGCCAAGGACTCTTAGCTAGGTTCTTTGGTTCCCCTTAAATCATTGATAAGTGATCTCAAAGTATCCAACCCCTCATCAATCTGTATGTTTATGTTTGGTGGTTGTGGTGGGTTGGGGTTTTGATTGCCTTGGTTTGCTTGTGGGTGGTTTTCATTGTCTATGTGTTCCATTTTAATAATATTTGTTGAAATTCGATAAGGAAATTTTAATAAGTGAACTTATGAAAAAGGTATTACAAACAAAAATTTCATGTTATACCAACAAAATGATTAACATAATTTTGTGTAAAACAAAGAAAAACTATGTGTTATCTTTACAATGAACCTGAAAAAAACCTATACAAGATTAGTGAATTGTTTAGAGATAAAACAAGAGGAGACAAAGAGAGGAGACAAAGAAAACAAGAGAGGAGACAAATATAACAAAGGAGGAGACAAAGATAGGAGACAAAGAAAACAAGAGAGGAGACAGAGATAACAAAGGAAATGACAAAAAATCAAGCATACCTGGGTGGAGAAGGACACGGTGGCAAGATCCTAGTATTTTCTCCTCCTTTACTACTGCTCTTTGCTTGCTCAAATAGAGAAAAACCTGAGGCAAAATGTGAAAATGGGCACAAATTGTGCCCGTGGTCCCCTAAAAAAGGGCCACAGTAGGATTACGTGCGTGTTCCTGCCAACATTCCTATGTGGTATGTTGAGTAGAGGTTAGGGATTTTTCAAACCTCTAACATCAAGAACATGAGCACATTCCTAGTAACATGTAGATGTTCTTGCTGAGCCCCTTGCCACTTTTTCGTCCACCAAACTTTGTGCACGCACCCATATATATATATATATATATATATATATATATATAAACCTTAAGTTTAAAGATTCACTTTACAATACACTAAATGTACCAATGATGTGGTGAGTAATGAGAACATTAGTGTACATTGTCTATAAAAAAATTATAAGTATGAAATAGAAAATGAAAGAGTGAAAGGCATAACCATAGTGCGTGACAAGGGCGCATTTTGCGACACAAAAGCAGGAAGAGAAACAATTCAACGCAAAAGCAGGGAAAGCAACAAATCAACAAAAAATTAGGAAAAATGGTTATGGCCCATTAGGGTTTTGTGGATAAGTTGTTATGAACCATTAGGGTTTTTAGCCCTACTTCTATGTATAAATATGTAAAGGGTCTGGGAAGATTAGGCTGTTGAGAATAAGAGATTAGGTTGCTCATAATTGATGAAGAAGTTTTATTCTCGAGGTTTTTTGGAATATCTTTTGGGGATATGAGCGTATCTGAGAATTTGCAGAGATTAGCTCATACTGCAGAGCGGCTAGGCAGGTTTGGGATTACAATATGTTGTATCTTTTGTAAGTGCAGTGTGCATCACTGAGGTTATTATTGCACAAAAACTAATATAACAATTCAGTCATTGTGGGCGTAGCCCAAGGATTGGGTGAGCCACGTTGAAATCCTATGTCTAATGTGTTTGTTGATGTGATTTTTCATGTATGTTATGTTTATGCACGATTGGTATAGATCATTTTAACATATGGTTGATGCACACTAATAATGAATGATTCAGTGGGTTGGTTATGTCGTGATCCATGTTATACTATTTCTGCACACTAGGGTTTAGGGTATTGAATGAATCTTAGATGGGTTAATGTCACACAACTATTATAGTAAAAGTAATGAATTGTTAGTTAATGGAAGCAGCACATAGGGTTTGTTTACTGATAAAAAGATTTTAAATAAGGATAATGCACATAGGGTGAATAAGTATTAATGGTTAGGTTGATAGCCTCAAATCCCCTCATCCCTGCAAAAACTTGATTCCTACAGCCCCAATAGATTCCTCGGTTAAGAATTCACTTGCATGCAGGTGATGTCGAAAGGGCCGATATCTAAAGGGTTTTTTTTGGTTGAATAAATTGAACCTAGGGTCTTATAACTATGTGCCAACAAATGGTTTTGTTGCCAAGACCCAAAATATTTAATTGAGGGAATGTTTTGGAGGCCAACTAAGGCATAGATTGTCGAATGGATAGAAAGGAAGGAGCAAGAATTTTCCCAAGGAGAGAATAGAAACCCTCAAATCAGTGACGAACAATGGTAGCAAAGGTATGTGTTCACATATTTACATGATATTTTCTTTGGTGAATTTTTGAGTATTTTAGCTGAATGGATGGAATGGTTAGTGGATAATACTGGAAGATATTGAGCTATAGCTCCGATGAACTAGAGCCTTGAGTTGGGAAGACAATTGAATTTTGTAAGAAATATTACTTCTTGCACAATTGATTTTTGGTTGAATAACATATTGGGGGGTTATATTACATAATTTTTAGTAGATTGTACCCAGTCGTATAGTGTCGGAGAAAGGGATTTATTCAAGGGTTTACGTGGAATGTTTATGAAATCATTGGGTATATGGATAAATATGTTTTTTTTCAACAAATGTGTGATGACGATGGAATCTGATTACTAGGAGGATTCACACACATGTGGGAATTGGGGGACAACTAGGGGATGGTTTGACGGTAGGAAGGGATGAAGAAAGAACTGAATAAGGATGGAAGGGATTGAGGATGAAAATAAACAAAGAAGGTGTACCAAAATAATAAGACAAACTTGGAATATGCACAGTGGAAGAAGATATAAGAGGTTGAAAAGTGGGGCTGAGAAATGAGAGCAACAAAATGAGTATGAGAGGAGAGAACCATCCACAATAGTTCAGATCGTAGAACTACTAGGAACAAAAGGAGAGGGAGAGGATCCTTAGTTCAGTCCTATAATAGAAGAGTCATTAAGTCCTAGTCAGGTTGGATCCTGTGCCGAACCCACGACCTCATGTGCATCACCTAGATATGAGATAACATTTTAAGTCTTTTAAAAGAACTTATAGTTAGCGGAGGAAGTCAGAACTGTAGTAGCCAGAGAAGTGTAAGTAGTCCTTCGAGTCAGAATAAACAAGAAACATTGAGGGTAGGTAATATGAAAAACACCATGGCATGGTTAGACAATACATTGAGAATTCATAAGTTCCAAGGAGTTGGGTCGGAGAACCCAGAAAAAAACATCTATTTGTATGTGAGAAAATTTGGGCTACAAAGAAGATCTAGGATGAGGCCAAAAAGATTGCGCAGTTGGAAACAATGTTTAGAGGCCACACATTAGTATGGTACATGAAACTGTAGAGTACTGCACCAACAGATCAAGTGAGAACATTGGCAGATATTCAACAAGAATTATTTAAAGAGTTCAAGAAGCTGAAATATGAGTCGCAATACATTACAAAGATGAAGGAAATAAAACAATTGCAGACTGATTTAGTTTGGGACTATGGTAAAAGATTTAAGGATTCAATGGATAGATTGACATTCCAAATTACGGATCAACAACACAAAGAATTGTTTATTGCAAGACTATTTCCACACATTCGCTACCATTGATACAACATAAGGTTGCATCGTATCCTGAAGCTTTGGATATTGTGATGAAGCTAGAAGCATCTCCTATAGGGTATGGATAAAGTATAGACACAATTATCTACCTTGACAATCCAATTAGCAGAGATTACAAAAGGAAAGGATAAGAGGGAACAAGTTTGGTGTATCACGTGTAGGTATGACGACCATCAGAAGGATAGATGCCCAACCTTTGCATAGTATTTGGAGACTAGAGAACTGAACCCATTACCAAGAGGAGCGCACTGTGAAATATGCAAGACATGGGGACATGAATTGCCTAATTTTCCATTATTGCAGAAATACTAGAGTACACCCCATACTTTATGTTGTAACTTTTGCAAGTCAGTAGGGAAAGAAGAGAAGGATTGTCATGCATTCGACCTGATGAGAAAGGGAAATTCATATATGTATAGAATTCAAGAGGAAAACACAAGGACAAAAGGAGCCATTCCATACTATAACAATCCGAGAGGTTTTATTCCAGGAGGCCGAGGAGGATTTGGCAGAGGTTGAGGAAGATGGGGTTTTGGTAGAGGAGGTAGAGGACTAATAATAAACAACAATTTTAATCAATTGGGACACTTATCTTGTGATTTCTTGAATCCTTTTACAACCTACATGTATTGTAGAGCACTAGATCACATGACAAAAGACTATTCACAATTAATTGCAAAGTGGTAGGAAAGAGGGTGTTATCGGACCAATTGGTAGGTGTGGACACTAACAGATCTCCCTAGATCCACCTGGGATCTAGAACAAAACATGACAGGACATGACTCTTTCCTTAAGTTTTGATCATTGAATTAGCTAGTAGGGAGGAACAAGTAACATACCTTTGTATCGCTTCCTAGGGTCTCTGTTGCTCCCGCTTCACTCCGATGCTCTCGTGAGGTCAAGAACAAGAAAACACAAACCAAACAAACTGAATATAGAAAAATATATTCAACTGTTAGCTTATGTGTATGATCAAGGAATTACACAATAAAGTGAGAATGACTTTATGGGAAAAGGACATGCCACTGTATCATATTAATCGAAAGTAGAAGATACAACCTGATCGCCTTGATGTCACAAGATTCCTTTCAGTGGCCCTTGGATCCAACACACACACTTGCTCGATCCTTGTATGAAGAAGATCAAATCCTTCTTGATAGACTTGCTAGAGTCTCCAAGCTTCTGTTCAAGCTAAGTCCTTCACACAATTCTTTCACCAATTCTCCAATGAATCTTGCTTAACCTTTTCCATGAGAATTCCATCAATATATAGGAGAGAATGAGATGGTTACTTGGATAAGAATGATCCCACAATATCAGGGAAACTAGTAAAAGGATAACCATTCGAATGCCAACCCATTCTTCTAGAAGATTCCCTTCTAGAATCATCGAGACTTCATCTTTTTCCAAGCTTTAGAACAAGTTCGCACCCTAGCTATGTAGCACAGTGTGAGAAGTTCAGACCCTAGCTTAAGGAAGCCTACGAGAATGGGTCATTCTCGCACCCTAGGATATTAGCAACCTGCGAACTCTCTTCAAAAGTAAGTTTTCTGGGAAGAGATGAATGTTACTTTTCTCAGGAGAAAGTTCTTATGAGGAGCCTGAGTACACCATCATCAATACACCATCATGATGACCAAAATCATGGGTAACATAATGCCCCCCAAAGTATGAGGCCAGAATCAGTGACAGCCGAAAGACTTTGTAGACTGTATGTGTGTGTCGGAAACCAGGAGCGCACCTAATCGGAAACCTGCGAACAACCAAGCATTTGCAGAATATCATATATATTAATTCTAAGGTAGGCATTCCCATACTCAGATCACAGACGGATGACATTATAGACATAAGCCATGGCCACCAATCATACACTGTGGATCCATGCCATCAAAATATAGCATAGCCACCAGGAATATACTGTGGATCTATGCGAGAAAATTCAAATTAAGATGACATAGCCACGAGACATACAAAGTGGATCTATGTGTCGCAAATTATACATACTCCATCGCAACCTGGACAAAGAGATGATATCCAGGGTCTTCAATCTCGTCGCCCAAAAGTACGGATCTAACCATGTGATAACATGTGTTGAAGTCGAACATGGCAGAAACCACTTGATTTCCGGTCATTGATGAAACCGTTAACAAGTGTGAGGGAAATCACCATTAATGTCAATGATTCCCAAGGTACTCTAGTACAATCCTTCAAATGTGAATGAATGAGTTGAGGTCGAACATCCAATGGAATCTTTCGATCAGGGGTCAATGATGTGAACCCACTGTCAAAAGTGAGGAAACCTGCCATTGAGGTATGCAAGTTCCAAGGTACCAAAGAATTTCTAAGTCTTGTTTCCGGATAATGAGCTGAAGTCAACGGAACAAAACTCGTCACAGGAGGGCTTTGATGTATCCCCCATCAATGACACGAAATGAGGAACAGATTTTGAAGGTGAAACAGAGTATGATGTAAGTTGGACTGAACATAGGGAAGGCCGACACAGAGAGAATGGACAACTGCAGATGGCCGACTCAATAGAGGTTTCAGATGAACTTCTCTTGAACATATGAATGACACGACCAATGATTTGACAACATTGACTCAAAGATGACACAGGGTGTGACCTTGTAGCAAATCGAATGAGAGACAAATGGATTTCCCAAACCGGCTTCAAATATAATGAATAGGGGGTGTCATGTTCAAGAGCGACACTTTATGCAAATCAATATGAAGATGAGAACATATCCCTTTCCCAAATTCCCCCCCACCATTTCTGGCGAGTACTCTTTATTTTTACGCAAGCTTGAGGAGGATAACATATGCTTGTTGATATAAGCTTATCCTTCTGATAAGTCCTTCGGATAAGTCCTTCGGATAAGTCCTTCGGAGTATGTTTAATGAACCCTAGGAAGGAGTGGTTCGGTCCCATGACGGGTCTGTCGATGTTTGTTTAACGAGTCCAAAGATAGAAAACTCGAAGGTTTTTCATGATTATAGAGTTTGGAAAAACACTTAAAAGAGAACTCTCTCAGTTCCTTTTTTGTAAAATAGTCTGATGAGACCGAAAAAGAGATAAATTATCGCCCACCAGACGCTTTCTTCAAATACTTTATCGAGCGTGAAAATATCAAGGTCGCTCGGCTATCTTTTCATGTTTAGAGAGTTTGAAAAGAGCTTAAAGAGGACTCCAGGGGGGTTCCTTTTTCGTATAACCTTGTTGAGCCCGAAAAAGTGATAAAAGTATGCTCGATCGCGTTCTCATGTATTTTCGAACGTGAGAACGGACAAAGACCAAGCTCGAGGTTTTATACAAAAACCATAAAAAACAATCAAAACATGCGATGAAGAAGAAAAAATATGTTTGCATCCCTGTATATGAACATCGAAGTCGTTACGCCTGCAAAAGTTACACTCAAAAGGGCATTAGGGATTAGGTTTTAATAAATAAATAATTAAAAAATTCAATAACATGGTAAAAGTAAATATAAAGAAGTAAAAACTCTTTTTACCATATCATTTCAACTTTACAACTATTTGAGCCCCAAAACCCTTCTTTTACCCTCGAAATTCAGCGTCAGATTGTGGGAGTTACGAGCATTCATTTGATGAGACGTCAACGACAGTGAGGTAGGATCTTTGTCCTCTACTTTTTCATGGTTTAAATTTTCATTTTCATTGGCAAAAACACATTTTTGAGTTGGTTTTGGGGGCTATTATTGCGCTCAGCCATTCTCGCAGGTGGGCTACACGGGATCTGCAAGAATGGGTCATTCTCACAGGTGAGCCCAAAGGTGCCTGCGAGAACCTCGCACTGTGCCTAAAGGGCACCTGCGAGAACCGCAAAGTGTAAAAGTTTTTTAAAATTTTTCCCAATGAAAAGATACCAAATTGTGAATAGAGTTTTTAATCTTCTTCTTGTGCTTCTTATGCAGGTATTTGGCCATCAAAATGGTTCTAGAATGGCATGAAAGGGAGCACTAAGAAGATAATTCCATTGCCGGAAATCATCCCCCCACCATTGCCGCTTTGAGAAACTGTAGTCTTCTGAAGTACTTTCGTATCCCAGGCATGAGGGCCCAAGTCAGGTTATTAGAGTACCTTGTGCATATGTGGGATCCCGATCAACAAGTATTTCATGTAGGGGTTCACACATTTTCCTTGGATATCGAGGAAATTTACTTCTTGACAGGACTATCACGGTGTGGGTACCACGTGAGCCTGAATGGTAGCAGAGGTGGTGGGCTGCCCATGAGTGAGTATTGTCGCTTACACTGTGTTCCAGAGGCATAGAGGAAAAAAGGGAAAGTAGCTATTTGGGGAGTGTGGGATTTGACCCTCTGCACTCTTTTGTTCACCATTGCTCATATGGCTGGGAGCTCCGTTCTTCACATGGCACTCCAGAGTTACTTTCAGTATGCCTTAGAGTGTACTGAGCCTCAGGTTTTTAACTGGGCAGATGCAGTGCTTCGTAGCATGAAAAGGCAGTTGACTAAATGTAGGCGAGGCGAACTGAAGCAATTCAGGTATGGGTCTTTGTTGGTGTCCTTCTTTCTCAAGAGGGTTCCGTTACTGAGGCTACAGGTTGAGTGGAATTTACCAGCCCCAACAGATCGAAGAATGCTGATATGGTGTTAGCTCATGGCCTAGCACGTAGCGGGACCAATTATCAGATATGATGATACCTTCTTTGACTAGTTGCGACCACAAATGTTGATGGTCGACGATTATGCTTATGCCCGGTTGGATTTCCAAGGAGATCCGGACGTAGTCCTGCCCGAGGATGCTCAGTGGGGGGAACTTGGTAAGAAGTACACAATTTTTTCCTTTTTAAATGTTTTTGCGAATTTTATTATATGAAAATGTTTTTATATGTTCGTCCAAAGACTAAATACAAAATTCATTGTTGATGATACAGATGTGGGACCTTACCGACCTTCTGGTACTTCTCCCATTTA
>ML802314.1:36715-48806 GCA_009831015.1 Picea engelmannii
AGAAGTTCTCACCCTAGCTTAAGGAAGCCTGCGAGAATGGGTCATTCTCGCACCCTAGGATATTAGAAACCTGTGAACTCTCTTCAAAAGTAAGTTTTTTGGGAAGAGATGAATGTTACTTTTCTCAGGAGAAAGTTCTTATGAGGAGCCTGATTACACCATCATCAATACACCATCATGATGACCAAAATCATCGGTAAAAGAGGGAATAAAAACCAGAACCCAAATCAGAACGTACAAAATATATTAGTAGAGAAGCATGAAGAAGGACCCAGAATAAGAGTTGTCACACATGGATGAGCTAAGACAGGGGCTGATGCAAAAAATAAAGGGACACAAATTGAGAAATGGGTGAGGAAATTAGTAGGACCTATGCCAACATTTGACCCACAAAAATAAAAAGAGATGTATTAACAAAAAAAAAAGGAGATACTAGGATTGGATTGGATAACATATGTTGGTTATAATTTACTCCTTCTACCCTTCTTGGGATGACCCAGGTTCAATTCCACTTGGTTTCCAACAAAAACCTCCTAAAACTATTGGCCCTCTTAGTAAACTAGAAGGTAACACAACGCATAGGGTTCACTATGTAGTCTCACCCGAGATAGTTTTTATGGGTGGATGCAATGATTAGGTGCTTTCAGCCTAGGAAATGAGTGGGGATCTGCAATTAAAATTTGTATTCTTCATTTATTACTTTAACATTCAACTTATTTGGAATACCCTGTCATTCTTATTCATGCATGTAAAGGAGCAGATCTATCTAGTTATTCACACATTTGTTTAACATCTAATCATTAACAACAAAAGATATACATAACATTCAATCACATAACACATGATCTACCACGGTTCACCCCTCCTGGGCTATGTCCACAAAGATTTGGTTTCTCTTCTCTTTTATTATTATGGTTCCAAAACTACAACGCCTCACACATTACAATTCTCCATCAGAATAGGTCAAGATCTACAATGAGGCAGACTAGATCACACCAAGCTCCTTAGCCTATGATCTAACCCTCAATATCTCTCTTATTCCATCTTCTCATCTCAATAGCTTACAATATCCATCGGATTTACAGTCATTCTGTCTTTTGACATTATAATAACATTGACCAACCCAACATGAACAAAAACGAACCTCCAAAAAACCCCTCCTCCCCCGATGTAGACCTCCGAGGTACCTACTTATACATATTTTCATCTTACTAGTCGTTACATTCTCTTATCAAAACCCTAACCCTATCATGGATAGGTCTTGTTGCATGTGTGCCTCGCATGCCTTCCTCTTCTGCATACACGTTTGTTTTGCATGTGTTGCTTTTCTTTCATGTGTGTTTTCCTTACACATGTTGGTTCTTCTGCATGTGCATCTACCTCCCACATCATGCTTTTCCCTAAAAAATGGCCTATGCACAACATGACCCCAACAGTGACATCATGACTCAACCCGAGTCACTACCTAACTCCATTGTATGCCACTACTTGTGCCAACGCTTTGTACATATCTACTATTCATTGGTACTACTCTTGATCTTGGCTAATCTTTGCTGACATGGATTTGACCACCTGTACAGTGACTGGCAGCTGTAATATCTCGCCCCCCTCCAACCCTATATGTTCGAGGCATGATTTCCATGCATCAATTTCCACGACCAACTGTTCTTTCTTTTCCTGTAGGGGCTCCAACTAATCCTTTCGTGCGATATTTTGTGCTTGTATCGCTTTTTCTTCTTCCTGAAGGTTCTTCATTTCTGCGGTCGTCTTTATTTTTCTGGAAGTGACATTGTCTTCTGTCATTGCTTGAAATATGCCATTGCTTCATGCAATTTATCTTCATTTCCTTGCAGCTCTTCTAGGATCCCATCCTCTAATAGTTGTGTCCATAGCTGGCCACTCTTTTCCAACAGTTCTTCCACTCTATGTATATTTTTCATGATGTTTTTTGCAACTTCTATCATGTCTTTCTCTCTTTGAGCTCGAACTGATGGGGGAGTCGTAGGTACAATGCACTCCTCCAGTTCCTTGATCTTCTCTTTATAGTTTTGCAGAGTCTTGACTATCTTTGTTATCTTCTCCTCCGAAGATGATTCCTATGATACTGTGTCATCTGATATGGATTGAAATAATATGTTTATCTGGGTCTCCATCTGGTCCACTTTTTGTTGCACTATCTCTTTCTTCTATTTTTCCTGGCTGATGGTTCCCTTTAGTACCATATTTTCTTCCTGCGCTATTTGTATATTCATCATGTCAGACCTTGCTTTGGACTGAATCTCCTGCACGACACTAATATGTAACTTATACAACACCTTTGTTGGTATCTTGGGCAATGCTAAATCCAACGTTTTGATATCCTTCATAGGCTTCTGTGTTGTTTCCTCATCGATGAACAACATATCTAGTGTTATGATAAATTTAGCACTTCCCTGCACTGTGATTTGTACTATATCTTCGACAGGTGCTCCTTCTCTTACTAGCACCAGTTTCTCCTTTTGTTGTTGTTTTTCCTTGATCCTCAACTGTTCTAGCGTAGGTTTTACCTCTTGTACTTGTTCCAAAATTGAATCTCGATCATTTTCCACATTTTCTAATACTTATGACATTCGATCTTCTACTATCATGGCTATCAACTCTACGTCATCTGTTGTCAATGACGTTTCCATTTGTTTCCTCTGGGCCTTTTCTTTCTTCCTGGTGACACTTGCTTGCTCCCTTGTTCTCTTCCTTTGGGCCTCTATCTATTCATATGCTTTTGGCATCTATGTATCCATGTCAGTATCCTACTCAGCTTCTTCATCCATGGTTACATCTTGTGCCCTTGTCTATGCTTCCTCTACACTCACATGTCATGTCGGTCTTCTCGGTTCCTGCTCTGTAGCCTGTGGAACTTGTGTAGGACTACACTGTGACTTCTTCTGTGTCCTAGTTTTCTTTCGAATTGAGTTTCTTTCCCCCACTGTACCTATTTTTTATTTATTTTGTTGGCTAGCACGATTCCTACCTATCTGTTGCGCGGGGACTGTGCTATCCTTCATCTAGATTTGTACTGCTGGCGTTTCTCTTGGAATCTTTTTAAATTTCCACTCCTCAAGCCATTCTTAGACATCCATGTGGATGTCCAACGTCATCACACAATACTTCAGCTGCAATAACTCCTTGGTTGGGTCCTTCTTTGCCTATAGCCACATGCTGTGACATGATGCTCAAAAATTTGCTATATGTCCATACTCCAGAACAATTTCTGGTGAGATCCTCCATGTATCCGCCAATTTATTCTAGATATTTGTTAAATACTGAGAGAACATGTCATTATTGAACTTATTTACATCAGGATATGTTTTGCTTCAAAGCAACGTGTAGTGCGATGCGCCACATTTTCCTGTCACTGGAAGGAACATAAAATATGTAGGTTCATGCCACCCCATAAGTGCAATGAGGATGAGTAACCACAAGTAGTGGAACTCAGAGCCCCACTCTTGCACATCCTTACAATATTCAAGGAATGAGTTCAGTAGATACGGGGGCCAGCTCATCGAGCTCCCCTTTGCGCACTGTGCCGCAACTCCTACTACTCCTGCGGACACTTCTTCTTTTCGACACCTGCGCATTAATTTCCAACTGAGAAATCTGGTTACAAATTATGTTGTAGGATTATTGATGTCCTTGATCTTGATACCTCTGTTACCCCTCTCTGTGTCATACTTTGCCTTGATCTCATCTAAGATGGCTTTCACCCTAGTCTGTCTTATAGGTATTGCTCCGGCTTCTCCCCATCTGTGGGTAGCCCTGTAATCTCTGCGATGAGGTCAACAATGATTGGTATTGGCCTATCCATTCATAATATTCCTCCATGCACCCTTGCTAACAACTTTTTAACACATCCATTTATGTGTTTCCCGTGCTCGAAGTGAGATATGTCTAATAGGTTCATGATGTCAGTGTTGTACAATCCTAGGATCCACTGTGTAGGATCCAACAGTGGCGTGCCTGATGGGACCTCTCCCCTGCTCTCTAGGTAGCTCTGTGTTGCCAAATCTAGGATCTTTGTGGCATTAGAGACATCATGGTCGGAGTATTTAAGGCTATCGACTCCTCCTACCATGTTATCCCTAGTCTTCACTTCATTGAGAATTTTTGACATTACTATACTTAGTTCTTCCTGTGTGCATTGCACGCCTTGCGTACTTCTTTCTTCTCTCAACTTATTTTTCCCTTGTGGGAAGGATACCCCACCCTATTTCTCTATTTGATGCTCTGGTTCCAGCTCTAGGCCCTGTTGCATGGAATCCATGGTCAGTTCTGCTTCCTACGACCCTTTTTCCATGGACGCATTGGATTATATTCGTTCGACGCCCTCTACCAGTTTCTCAAGCTCCTGTTCGGGTTCCTTCTCCTCCTCCATATGTAATGTGGTTTTCTCATATTCTGGTGTGTGGATTTCCTCCACATCCACCACTGTGGGCATCTTGCTGGTTCCATCTTGTGGTACCCATGTGCTACTCCATGTTCTTTGCCTGGTTCTACTTGGTTATCTAACCCTCGGTGGTGACATGGTGGTTAAATATGAACTACAAACTCTCAACTCTATAGATGGTATCACAAATTCTCACTCTATCACTCTTCCTCTCGGCTCAACATTTTAATCCTTAGAAAATAACACAATGGGTTTGTTTCCCCCCTCTTTCTAAGTTTATAGTGGGACAGGGAAGTGACAACTGTGTTGCACTGGTAATTGTAACTTTTTCCCCTTTTCGTTGTGTTTCCTGCACACTGCACCTTTCTACACGTTAAATGCTCTTCTATGCGTCATGTTTTCAAACCTTGGTTTTCTTGAAGTGCCATGTTCCGTCTATCTCATTCCATTATTTTAAGTCCCTCCATGTACGCTGAGTTGTTTTTATTTTTATCCTTTATATTTTTATGGTTTTTTTTTTTTACATATTTCTTTATTGCACGATACTTTCTAAGTACTAGGAGGTCGATTGTCCCTATACAGCTTTAGTTGACTCCCATTGATCATTCCTATGAGTTATGTACCTCCTAAATCTTTCAAATGTATAGCTCCCCCCATCCATGACAATCTTCACTTCATATGGTCCCAACCAATGCATTCTGAATTTTCCTGGGTGCTGAAAAAATTTACTGTCATACACCAAGACTAGGTCTCCTTCATTGAAACTCTTCCTTTTAATATGTCTGTCATGCCAAGATTTGTCCCTTGCTTTCTGTACTTCTTGGTGAAATCCTGCTAGAATCCTATCTTCTTCCATCACCATCTACTTCCTTAGATTTTCTTGTACTGTACCTTGTTTTGTCATGATAGTGATTGCTGCTACACGTAGACTAGGTACCAAAAATTATAATGGTACCACTTCTTCTTTTCCATACACCAACTTGAATGTTGTCTTCCTTGTCAAATTTTTTCACGTAGTCCTCTATGCCCATAATACTGCTGGTATCTTCAATTCCCAATCATCCCTGTTGACATTGCAGATCTTTGTCAGGGTATTCTATAGGATCTTATTAGAGGCTTCCATTGTTCCATTTTCTTGAGGGTGATATGGTGTACTCTTTTGGTGATAGACTTAAAAATCCTCGTTCATAGCCTTGATAGTACTATTGATGAAGTGAGTGCCTTGGTCACTCATCAAAATCCTTGGGCATCCAAATATAGTGATCACTTGCTCACACATAAAGTGTGTTTCTATCTATGCATTGCAATATTTTAATGGTGCTTCTTCTTCCCATCTTGTTAAGTACTCTATCGCAATAATGATATAACTTGCTCCTGACCTCTTTGTTGGTGGATTAATTGGTCCCACAAAATCTATTGCCCATTTGTCGAATACTTGCAAGGTTACTTATGGTCTTAGGGGAATCTCATCCCATCTATTAGGTTTTCCAACCCTCTGACATACATCACATCTATGGCAGTAGTCCTTTCCATCTTTGTGAATGGTCGATCACCATAGTTCTGTGCAATACCTTTTGCGCAATATCTCTGGAAGTATTCCTTTACATTTCTGTGAATGGACGAACACCATAGTCATGCGTGCAATACCTTCTATGTGATAGATATTTCCTTATGGGCCTCTGCTAAAATCATAGGCCTTTCATGTTCTAGTACACATCTTCTCAATATGTTGTCTGCACCCATCTTACATAAGTGTCCTGCAATCAATTGATAGTCTGCAACTTTGGCTACCAGATTTTTCTTCTACGTAGTGTTGAATTCTTATGGTGCGGTCCCTATACTCAAGTATTTAATGATGTCAAAAAAATATTCATCAACTACTTGGACTAAAAATAACTATGCATCAGGGAAGTTGTCCTCTAAATTCACAGGTTCTTCTCCATTGGTGATCCTTGAGAGGTGATCGGATCTTGCATTCAACTGCCCGTGTTTGACTATGAATTCAAAGTCAAATTCCTGAAATAACAGTAACCATCTACAAATTCTCCCCCCCAACACTGTCTTATTGACTAGGTATTTGAGAGAAGAATGGTATGTGAACATTTTAAAGTGTTTCCCAAGAATATAGTGTCTGAACTTTTGTAGTGAATATACCATTGCTAAGCCTTCTCTTTCTATAGTATTGTAGTTCTACTCTGACTCTAATTTTTTTTTTCTTGCAAATGCTATCGAATGGTATAACTCTCCTACTCCTGGCTGCACCAGAATAGATCTAAGTGCTATGGCTGATGCATCTACATCCACATGAAATGTATTTTCCCAATATGGGAATATTAGTATTGGTATGGGAATACTAGAATGTACCAACGCAGTGATCTGCACATACCCTTTTATGAATTTTCTATAGTATTTTGTGTGTCCCAATGTTTCTCTCAATTGATGTACTGATTTTGGTGGTGGTATATTGATAATCACTACAATCTTGGAAAGATCTACTAGCAAGCTTTGTTTGCACACTATATGGCCCAATAGTATCCCAAAAGGTGTCCCAAAGATGAACTTCTTAATATTTAATGATATCTGACACTGTCTGCATCTTTCCAACATTAGCCTTAACACCTCTACATGGTATTTAAACAGATTGTAGACTCTCCAATCATCCAGATATACTTCTAAAAACTGATGGATGAATTATTTGAATGCAACTATGACTACTCTTGAGAATATTGTTGGTGCATTCTTCAATCCAAAATGAATGAATGTGTACTGGTAGGATCCCCATTCTATGGAAAAAGTGGTCTTGTACCTATTGTTCGGGGCTATCTTGATCTGATGGTAGCGTGAGAATCGATCTGTGAATGAGTATTCTTCTTGGCCTCCTAGATTCTCTAATAGCTCATCTGTGAAAGGGGTAGGAAAAGGGTCATGTAGGCAAGCATCATTAAATTTCCTGATATATACATAGATCCTTATCCCTCCCTGCTTATTTTCCTGAACTACCATAGGGCTTACCCATTCATATTCTTCCACTATTTCTATGATTCCTGCCTCCAACATTCTGTCAATTTATGCTTTTAATTTTTTATTTGTATTGGGTTCAGTCTATATGGTCATTTTCTGACTGATCTAGCCTCAGGTTTGAGAGATATCTTCATCTCTCCTAGATGTCATGCTATGCATTTCATATCTGCAAAGGTTGTTGGGAATAGGTCACTTTACTCGTGCAACAACTCTATTATTCTTTCTACTGTTTGTTCGTCCCAGTAATCCCCAATACTGGCCATTTTGGGATTATCATTTATCCCAATATTTAATTTCTTCACCTTGATTGGCATAGTAAATACTTATGATTCGAGAGATGGACCTTCCACCTCCCTTTCTCCTTTAATTAATTTGATTTGAATGTTGCGGGGGTCATCTTCATCTGGTGCTTATTACTACACATGGTAGCGTGACAATAGTTCTTTCAATGTTTGTTTGTTCTGTTGTTGATACTCTTTTATAAGTTTAACCTTTGGTTCTTGAATGAATATTTTCCCTCTGATCTGTTTGAGTTTTGATTCTATGTTGGGGTTCTCATGTTCAAATGATAAGGTGACTAGAAAATTCTGATGTAATGTTGTCCATTCTACAGTGCCTCTATGCAATTCCTGGTCTACATACTAGTTTGTTGGAATCCCTTCCAATGTGTGAATAAAGTGATGAGACCATTATTATGGTGGTGTCATTCACCATAGTGTTCTTCACTTCTCCAAGTGTTCATCACTTCTCCAAGTGTTCATCTGGTGTCCCCTGTCCATCATATCTTTGCAATTGATTGCTTTCCTGTTCTGCACCAAATCTGATGTGCAACAATCTCTTACATTGGTACCAGTCCTTGACTATCTCTTTGTGCGCACCCCGCCATCTTGCAGGTGTTTCCTTGAGTGCTATATACAAATCTAAGAGCCTATGATTTTATAACACTTCATGTTCATATCTTGTTAGGAATTATTCTAAGTTATTAACCCCATGAAAGCTGGGATGTTATCTTATCTCTGTACCTACCCATCTTACTGCGTGGTCTACTCTTGCGCACCTTCTTGTGGAGACTTCATGTAACATCTATTGCCAATTCTCCAACCCTGTATCTGAGTCTAACACGCATGACGTGATACTTCTCCAACTGAGTACCCCATTTGTAGTTGGATTCACATAATCTTCTTCTCATGCAGTGGTTCTGTATAACTGGTTAATTTCCTCTAGGTCTAAACAAGTGGGTTCTACAAATATTTATCCTTTTGATGGATCTAATGGCACAATGAATTTGTACTCTCCTGACTCAAATTCCATATTCCTCATCTTCATATTTATTATGGAATTATTATCAAATGCCCAATCCAAGCAAAGCAATTCTGGGTAAGGTGTTGTGCCATCCACTATTTCAGCTATCACTTCGAAATCAGATTTAGTACACACTCCATCCAGATCTACTGTCACATCCTTTAGCCTCCTAATTGGAAGAACCCTATGTTGATTTTCTAGTTTCAGATGAACAAGTGAATATCCTAATGTGGGCTCTCTCATACATTTCCATGTCTTCTTGGGTATTACATTCACTTCAGAGCCTAAATTTAGTATGATACCCACCATGTTGAAATCTCCAATGTTGGCGTTCCTCTGAATTCTCTGCTTGTCCTCCTCCTCGTATGAAAATGATTAACTGTTTTCTATTCTATCTTTCCCTCTACATCTGTGCTACATATTTCTAACATATTTTTTAACACTTTAACAGATGGCGAATCATTTAGTAGTTTAACATAGGATTGCAGAAAAGCCTTTATGGCACTTACTTGTCATAGGGGTTTTTCTTCATTATTGTGATCCAACGATGAAGGAATCTCGTACATTGGTACATCCTAGGTGTGTTGTGCAGTTGATGTGGATGCAATGTATGGATATAAGAATTCTTGTTTGGATTGCTTGAATATCTCCTTTTCGTTCTGCACATCAAACAACTTATGTGGTTCAACATTCTTCTTCATCCATTGGTGTTGTGTTGGATATTGTATTACAACGTCATCTCATGTATTAGATCCTTCGCACGTAACTATGTTGATATTTCTTCCATCATCCCTTGCTTTTGCAGAAATCCATTAAACATTCTGATTGTTATGCTTTCTCTTTTCCTAGATCTTCCCCAATAGTGTTAGATAGTCTTATGTGTCATGGTTGGATGTGAAAAAGTACATACATGTTGCAGGTGGGAGTGGGCATTCTCTTGCATAGTGTCCTGGTTGTTGACAGTTATGGCATACCATGTTGATTAAGGTTGGTTGTCATTGATGTCAACCCTTGAAGAAAGCCACGTAGCACAAGGTTTGGGTAATGGAACCAATATTGTTTGATGTAAATATGACTCATTATTGTCTTGTCATGGCTGATAAGAAGTAAAATTGGATGAACTCCAAAGTGGTCCCCTTATGGTGAAAGCCCTCATGGGAAGACGCTTTGCGGAGTGAGAAAACCCATGCTTAATGGTGGAATAATGAGATGAAGTATAGTGAATTTGTTAGTGAAACTATTCTATATGCATTTTTCTTGTCACACCATTTCCAGTGGTATGTGGAATGTCACATAACTCCTCACTGTTAGAGAGTTATGGCCATGTGAAGTTGAAGAACCTAGGTTTGGGTAATGGACCCAAGTTTGTTTGATGGATAAAGGTATGAGTTTTGATATATTTGTAGGTAATACTATACTATATGGATAGCACATATCATGCCATCTTTGGTGGTATGTGGAACGTCACATAGCTCCTCAGGGTTTGAGAGTTATGGCCTTATGGAGTTGGAGGACCCTCATATGTTGGCTTGAAGCCCCAAAAGGTCAAAGTAGTCAAATTGGTTTAAGAGATTTTAGAAGGTAAATAATAAATTTAAATGATGAGTGTACTATAATTCAAAGTGAATACAAAACAAATTATTTAAATAATAAATTTAATGGAGAAATTAGAAGTGGGTTAACTCTAAAATAAGGAAAGTGGGCAAAGTGACCTAGAAGATGTTTTTAAGGAAGCTACTTGGAGAGTATAAATAAGAGGCAAGACTCTCTCATTTGAAACACACTTGAGCATATTGAATACCTATAGGTGTATGAGATAACCAAAGGATATATAATCCAAATTTCTAAGGAAAGTGAAGAAAAGAAGGCCGAAATTCAAGGAGGGATAAATTCTTTTGATGATGCTTTCTAAGGTATGTTTTTTTCAGGTCATCTCACCATTTTCGCAATAACGTTTTTTCTAGAATGATTAAGACCGTGAAATTTCTATGAAATTGAGGAAACATATCCAAGTATCTGTGGTAAAAAAATCAGCTTGTGGGTCATTGTATTTTTGGAGTTACACGCCGTGGAAAATAGGGTTTGTGGCTTGTCCTGAAACTAATAAAAAACAAATGTTTCGGGTAAAAACGTCATAACGTCTTCATAAAAGATCCAAATTCAGTGAGACCAAATGTATTGATTATATTACAGTCTTTAGTATGCTATGTAACAATTTCGTATCTATTCAACAAATATTTTGTGTGTTGCACCCTCTACAAGGTCGCTCTCTAGAATAAGCCATAATTCAAAAAGGTGTGCCATTTTTGCTATAAATTATTTTATGAGAGGTTCCAAGTAGTGACACTTGGAGGAATTGCATAAAACACACTGAAGAACATTGTGTACCAGTTTCATATCTTTATTCATTACAGGTAAAAATTTATGATTATTTCAAGTTAGGGTTGTTGACTAATCCAAAACTAGTCATGTGAGACTAAAGAAAACTTTGATGAAAATGCTAGTCTCTTGTTGTTTAAAGTTAAAGAAGGTTTGCAGGTATGTGATCATATACACCAGATCTATTACATATTTACAAATCATATTTGTATGATGAAATTGATGAGGGCTTTTGGTTGAGGTACAAGTTGGGTACATGGTTGAGATAAGTAGTTCATGAGTTAGCACATACATGAGGTGTATAGTTGATGATGTTGGTACATATTGATGAGTCATAGTTGATGAGTAGTTTAAACATGATTGGTACATACTTGGTACATGGTTGGATGCACTTGTTTATGGTATAGGTTGATTACAGGTTGTTTGGTACAGGTTGGTGCATGGTTGATGCACTTGTTTATGGTACAGGTTGATTACAGGTTGATGCATGGTTCAAGTTTATTGGTACAGTTTTACAACTGTATATCTCAGAGTGATAGTGTGACAGTGGTTCCATCATTCTACTTCTACTTCAGGGCGGTTGGATGGGGCAAGGGCAGGTGGTTGTAGCCACCTTTCGGTTGTAGCCGGAGAACATAGGGGGTTGTAGCCTCCTTCTGGTTGTAGCCAGAGAATTGGGGATTTGGAGCTTCCCTCAGGTTGTAGCTTGAGAAAATAGGGGGTTGGTGCCTCCTTCAATTTGTAGCTGAAAAACAAAGGGAGTTGGTGCTTTCAATGAATGTAATTCTTCAAGACATATAAGATAAAACATTTCTTGGTTTTCTCCCGATTTGGGTTTCCACGTAAAAAAATGGTTTACTGTGTATGTGTGTGATTGTTCATTATTGGATAATAATTCTACATTGATATAACACTTGGATAATTTGGAGAAAAATGATTATAATTACGCTGTTACTAATTCACCCCCCC
>ML802314.1:62957-76935 GCA_009831015.1 Picea engelmannii
ACATTCTCTTACCAAAACCCTAACCCTATCATGGCTAGGTCTTCTTGCATGTGTGCCTCGCATGCCTTCCTCTTCTGCATGCACATCTGTTTTGCACATGTCACTTTTCCTGCATGCACGTCTGCCTTACAGGTGTTGCATCTTCTACATGTGCATCCACCTCCCACGTCATGATTTTCCCTCAAAACCAGCCTATACCCAATAACATCGAAATCATTTTCACCTCCTATGGTCGACATGTCTTCGTCCTATGATAGTATTGTCCTAGAAAGACCACTTCAATAGGTAAGTACTTTGAGATAATTTTTGAAAAGTTGTTTAGAATTGATAAAGGATGAAATTTCATTGAATGGATTACATGGAATGATTGATTTTTGCACGCAAGAAAGGAAAGTTCCTATAACGCATAGGGTAGTTGTTGTGTTGGTTTTGTCAATTGGGTGAGAAAAACAACAACACTTGCATGTCTAGATAAGCCTGCTAGACAAGATAGAAGTTTGTGAGTGGGTTATACAAACCAAACACACTTGAAAACAAAGAAATAAAACTAAAACAAATAAGAAATAAATGTTAGAAATCTTGAGAAACTTAGAACCATGAAAATCAAACAATGACCAACATAATGCTACCAATGGATCAATAGATTAGTAGGAAAAACACCATAGAGAAAGGTAGGGACTTATGAGTCCCATCTTCCTCCTTGGGAGGGCTCTTGATTTCCCTAATTGAGAGCTATTGTCTTTATACAATGGAATAAATGACAAATTGTAACACACCCATGGTGGGGCGTAATAATTTCATTCTTCATAAGAAAATCAAATCCCTCATTCGGGGTCTCTATTCCATTCTACTCTTTCAGATATTTCCAGCCACAGTATCCATGCTCCGAACCAAGCTCAGAGATGGAATATATCCTCTCCCAATTTTTTTGGGTTTTTCCATCCCTCTATACTTGCATATGACCATGGGCTATGAGCAGACGCCAAGAAAACATGCTCCAAGACAACTACAACTTGAATCCTCTGGAGTGGAAAATCTTCGAAGTTCACAATCTGACGCCACATGTCCTCAGGGATTTCAATGACCCTGATTCACTTCGGGACTTCGACGCTCAGGAGTTTCGAATGCTCCAAATAATTTTCTTCTCAAATTACTCCATACTCATAGTTATAGATTGAGTGCCATGCGTCCCTTCATGATCGACGATTCTAATCCACTTTGGGACTTCGACGTTCAGTATTTTCAAACACTTCAATGCCTTTTTCCTCCAAAGTACTTCATACCCGGAGTTACATATTGATCTGCACGCATCCCTTAATGATCGACGACTGTGATCTACTTTGGGACTTTGACATTCAGGAGTTTCGAACACTCCAACACCTTTTTCCTCTGAAGTACTCAGTACCTAGAGTTACAGATCGAGCGCTACACATACCCTCATGATCAACAACTTTTATCCACTTCGAGACTTCGACATTCGAGATTTTCAAACACTCCATTTCCTTTTTCCTCCGAAGTAATCTGTACCACACGTCCCCTCCCAACGAAAGGTTCCGATGGAATTCGACACTTCATAACTTTACTCCTCGCATTCCTCTAGATTATTCTTCTCCATATTCGACGATCTACTGCCACACACCTTCCTGCGCCAACGACTAGGATCTACTCCAGCACTTCGACACCTCGTGGATTTTTGAAGCACCTCGAATCCTCCAGACTCCCGAAATCCTAGTCATTTCACCAACCACGTGGGTGAGGTATGCATGTGCCAGGGGATGACATGTATCTAGGTCAGGGGAAACATGTGACCTCGTCTGGAATGACATGTATCATGTTCAAAAGGGCTATAGGGTATGTGATGCGCATGAATCTAAGTGGCACATGGATCGTCAAGCTTAAATCCATGTCACTATGGTTGGCGTCATTGCGCATCATCGCTCTGGTCTGATCGTCTTTCAACCTCCCTTAGGTTTTCACGGTCATGATCCAACAAATACCGATTTTTTCACCGATCGACGGTTCATAGGGATTTCGGGGCCACAACGTGATCTCTCTTTATTGGACAACTCAATCTCCGCAATCTGAAAAGTGCTCTCTTGACTCAGTCTAATCGTGGTCGTTGATCCTCCACCACGACGAGATCAATTCCATTGGTGAATTATGGGCTGTGAACTAGCACATCCACTAATTTCACCTTCACGCTCTGCAATGATTCCCCACCATCGATCTTTGTTCATAGATCGACAGTTTGCAGTGATTGTGGGGCCCGATATCCACAATCTGGGAAGTTCTCACCCAACTCTATCAAATCATGGTTGTTGATATTCCATCCCCAATGAGATCAAATATGTTGGTTGATTGCATGCCGTGAACTAGAATTCCTTCTAATTTCACCTTCGTGCTCCGCAATGATTCCCAACCATCGATCTAATCGAGGGGTTGGTGTTTGATCCGTTAACTCCAGTGGGTCTTTGAGTCAATCTGATTAATAAGATAGGTTTTCCTCCCAATGAATGGTTCACATTCATATCCTCTATTAGGTTCTTGATTCATCTATGGCTCTTGTTACTCATGGAGTTTGGGTAACTTTGACTATCGTGAAGTTTGACATTCTAGGACGTCAAACTCCTGAAACTCCAAAACCATTATGAACTAGATCCTTTCAGGATTAGCACATGGTTCCTAGACCCACGTCACATGGACCTTCAAATGAGTCTCGGGCTATGAACTCCATTCTTAGCTGGGTTTTGGTTAAGGCTATGGATGCAAGTTCAAGGTCTCTCAAGCTACTGGTTTGAAGGAAATGCCTCCCTAATTCATAGAACTTTAAGTTCTGAAATAGGGCTAGGTAAACTTGTGATATTACCAAGATGGTAGCAGTGCCAAGAGGCTTTCTCCAACTTTGGAGCTGTGAGGTAGCCCCGTGGGGAAAACACCTTCGAGGGTTAAAATGGAGAATACGGGAAAATTAGAAGCATAAGTTCTCAAGGAAGCCAACATATACACATAACTTAACCATTTCAATACAAAAACTATTTATAGATGTGTAAATCCATGCATACAACCATTAATTCCAAATTCAATGCATAAAGTATGAAAACACTTATCAGAACCAGATAACGTGAAGCGACTGCTGGAAGGGGTGATGTTTCCCCCCAACCATAAGCTCAGTCACTCCTAACGGATTTACCACTAGCCACCCCGAGCTAGAATACGATGCTTTTGAGATTGAATTTGTTATTCTGGCTCAAAAATAGATAGGGATGAAGGTTACTCTCCTTCTCCCATCTCAGTCTATATTTCCCACGATCATAACACACTCTTTTCACAGTTCTCCCTTGAACCCGAGAGATTAGTCTCTGGTCTCTGCACTCTTCCCAGGTCCTCATCTGTCCACCACGCCTTCCTTTCTTGCCTCTCTCAAAAAGATTGTGTGTGGCCCAAATCCCTGGTTCATGGTCAGGTCTGAAAGCCTTACGGATGGGTGGTCTTCTCCATCCCATCATTAACTCTTGAGGAGGTCTTCTCACCTACCATCCTGACTGAAATTCATTCTCGGGTTAGAGGGTTGTTCTGATCCTGAGAAATTAAATCCAACAAAGTACTGGTCTGGTGAAGGTTAACACAACTATTCCTGGTCCCCTTCACCATCTCTTTCACAACATTCGTGGTCTCTCTTAGCACATCCCGTTTTCCAGCAGTCATGCAACACTTATCCATTTTATATTAAAATAACATAATTTACATTCATTGACCTTTTATACAAAGGTCCATCAAATCAAACATTCACACATATTGAGTTTTCCATAGTCTCTTGGCCAATATAGTTATATTTACAAAATGTGGGAAACGAGGTGTTACAATTCCCTCCCCCTTAAAGGAACATCATCCTCGATGTTCTATCTGTCAACATGCTATGTATATACAGAAGTAAACAAAATTGGATTTTCCTATCTCATGGTATCCTCCATTTCCCACGTAGCCTCATCTGGGCCAAAATGTTTTCAATGCACCTTGACCTGTGCAATGGTTCGGTTCCTGATTGAGGTTTCCCTCCTGTCTAGTATGCATTAAGGTTTTGGTAGGGATTCTCCCTCCACCTCCACCTGGATCACATACCAGTCAATTATATGATTATAATCATGTACATATTTCTTCAATAATGAAACATGGAAAAAATTATGTGCCTTTACTATGGGAGGGAGTGCTAGCCTATAGGCTACACATCCCACTCTATCTAAGACTTCAAAGGGTCCACAATACCGAGGTTCCAGCATGGCACAAGCTCCCATTCTAAGGGAACTCTTCCAGGGCCTAACTCTGAGATAGACATGGTCTCTTGTTTTGAACTCTCCGAGAGTTCTCTTTTTTTTGGCGTAGCTCTTCTGTCCATCCTAAGAAATATTTATATTTTGTTTTATCTGAATCACTTGTTGTTCCATTTCTTTGAGCATGTCTAGTCTGATTTTAATTCTATCCATTGGATTACTCCAATTGATTGGAATCTTGCACTGTCTACCATAGAGGGCTTCAAAAGGGCTCATCTTTATTGACTCTTGATAACCATTTTTGTAGGAAAATTCTACTAGTGGTAGGTAGTCTTCCCACTTCTTAGGATGATGCATTACATGGATCGTTAACATGTCTTCTAATATTTTGTTTACTCTCTCTATCTGTCCATCATTTTGGGGGTGATAGGCTGTGCTAAACAACAATTTAGTCTCAAAACCAACCATCAAAGATTTCCAAAAGCTTGATGTGAACTTTGCGTCTTTGTCGGATACAATCTCTTTAGGCATGCCATTCAATCTAAATATATCCTTAATGAAGATGTTGGCAATACATACTTCCTTACAGTTTGACTTGATAGGGATGAAGTGAGCATACTTTCTTAATTTTTCCACCACTACCATGAGGACATCATTCTACTTAGCTTATTTTAATAATATGGTGATGAAATCCATGGAAATGGTTTCCCATTTCCATTTTGGAATTGGTAGAGGCTATAACAACCCCACTGGGTGCCAGTGTTCTACCTTAAATTGTTGGCATTCTTGGCACTTAGCTAGATAGTCAACTATGTCCCTTTTCAACCCAAGCCAATATAATTGTTTTCTATTGGCCATGATCATTTTCTAATATCCTGGGTGACCAGTATATGGTCTCTTGTGTAGTTCATCCATTATGAACCTCTTCAAGTCATCACAACTTGGAATATACAATCTATTTTTGTAGGTCAAAAAGCCTTCATTAAGCATCTGATAGCCTTCATACGTTAGCCCTGTAGGCTCTTGCCTTAGGTATGAGGTCACGGTTTTGAAAAATGCATCTGTTTCTTGTGCATTTCTGATTCTTTCCCTGACATCCGTTTCATAGGTGCTTACTACTACCAAGTGAATCGTTTTCACACTTCTTCTATGGGCATCAACGACCCTATTTTCATTCCCTTTTATTTGTTTTATTTATAAATCGAACTCACTAAGGAGAGCCATCCACCTAGCTTGTCTAGCATTGAGTTTTGGTTGGTCAAACAGGTTCCTCAATCCATAGTGGTTTGTCATAAGTAAAACTTTCCTACCCAGGAGGTAATGCCTCCACATTTTTAAAGCATACACTATGGCATCCAACTCTAGATCATGGGTCACATAATTGATTTCATGCTCATTCAATTTCGTGGATTCGTAGAAAATTACACATCCTTCTTGCATAAGGAATCCTCCGAGTCCTTCCTTGTAGGCATCTGTACACATGGGGAAGTCATTATCAGGGTCTGCAATCTTCAACTTGGGTGCATGGGTCAGAAGTTATTTCAGTTCTTGAAATATTTCTTCACATTCTGATGTCCAAGTGAATTTAACCCCCTTTTTCTAGAGGGCATTGATGGGACAACCAATCTTGGAAAATCTTTTTATGAACCTTCTATAATATCCTACTAATCCCATAAAGGATCTCATATCAGATACATCCTTTGGGGTAGGCCATTCCATAATACATATGATTTTGTCAGGGTCCACTACCACCCCTTCTTCAGATATAACATGACCCAAGTAATGTACTTGCTTCTGTAATAAGTCACACTTGATAAACTTAACATAGAGATGATGCTCTCTTAGTACTTGAAGCACAAGTCTAAGATGTTCTTCATGCTCCTCTTTGTTCTTGAAGTATATTAAGATATCAGCAATGAAAACCAATACAAATCTGTCTAGGAATTTGTTGAGTACATTGTTCATTAAGCACATAAAAGTGGCGGGGGCATTGGTTAATCCAAATGGCACCACCAAAAATTCATAGTGACCATACCTTGTCCTGAAGGCCATTTTGTGGATGTATTCATCCTTGATTCGAACTTGATGGTATGAAGACCTCAAGTCAATCTTTGAGAAAATGGAAGCACCCCTTAATTGGTCAAACAAGTCATTGATCCCTGGTAAGGGGTACTTTTTCTTTATGGTTGTCTTATTGAGTTTTCTATAATCTATGCATAGTCAGAGAATGCCATCTTTATTTTTCACAAGAAGAGATGGTGCTCCCCATGGAGAAACACTAGGACAAATGTAGCCTTTATCCATCATTTCCTTTAGTTGTAGCCTGAGCTCAACTAGCTCAGGTGTACTCATCCTATAGGGTATCCTAGACACTGGAACTACTCCTGGTGCAAGTTCTATCGAGAAGTCAATGTCTCTTCTTGGAGGTAGACCTGATAAATCTTCTGGAAACATGTCTCTATACTCTCTTAATATGGGGTGTTCCTCTAGGTTCAGTTTGTCATCCTCTACAGATTCCAACACCTATATTGCATATAGAGGACACCCCTTTCTGTAATACTTTTTCATTTGAAGGGATGATATTCGTCTCATTGAGACATGTTTCTGAATCCCTTGGAGGGTTATATTTCTCCCTTATTCATTTACACATTATAAAGTTTTATGGTAACAATCCAACTTAGTTTTATAAGTATCCAACTAGTCCATACCAATCAACAAGTCATAAGATCCTAGGGGAAGTATGTTAAGGGTCTCTTGGGTGGGAAATCCATCCATGATGGATTGGCAAGCTGGTATGACCTCTGTTACTTTTCTTTTGGTTCCAGTGGCTAGTTTTACCAACCATGGATTAAGGTGTCTAACTACTTGTAGTTTACACTTATCAATAGTCTGAGGGGCCACATAACTCAAGTTAGAGCTAGGGTCAATTAAAATATAAACTAGACGGTTGGCGATCATACCTTCCATGGCCACTACTGAAGCTTGGTGTTCGACTTGTTTATTATCCAAAGCCACATAAATCCGTGGCATGCTCCTAGCCACATCATTGACTGTGGTAGATTCTTGGATTTTGTAGACTCTCCTACTGTTCTATTGTTTGTGTGGGAAATTCCTCAGAACATGTTCTTCTCTGCAACCTCAACATTTCAAGGGTTCTCTCTTTGGGTTATAAATCTTTCTTGGGGTTGATCCCAAAGGTTTTTTTCCACTATGGGAGGGGAAATTATGCCGATACACACTTTGGGTAGGAAGGATCATCCTTGAATCCTTTTTATAGTTATTAAACATTGAGGATTTAAACCCCTTCTTCCTGAACCCCAGACTATTCTTCTTCCAGTCCTCGCGAGGTTCTGTCTCACGCCCAAACTATTCATAACAATACCTTGCCTTCCAGATAGTGTCTTCTAAGGTATTTGGCTCGTCAAACTCAATCCTATTCCGGTAGGTCTGAGGTAATCCACTAATAAATCATTGCCATTTTACCTATTCATATTTTATGTAGGGTACATACCTCAACAACTCAAGGAATTTATTGACATATTCCTCTATGTTGAGTTGTCCTAGCTTGAGTTCATAGAAATCATTAGTCTTCCCATCCAAGTATTTCTCTGACAGATACTTCTTCTTGAAGTTTTTCTCAAACTATTTCCATGATAAGTCCTCTTCATGGATTCCTTTCACATTCTTAAAATCTTCCCACCAAATGGAAGCCTTTCTATTCAGGTTAAAGATGGCTATTCGAGCCTTCAACTTTTCATAATAGTCATGAAATCTAAAGTACTTCTTTAAACCAAACAACCAAGCTTCTACCTCTTCCTCTTTCTTGATCTTTCCATTGAAAGAGGGTGGTTTGTCTTTCTTGAAATATTCAAGGTTATGACTTTTGGAATGGTTTCACCTCTTTCCATTCTTATGAGAATGTGAGATAGTTTTTCTATAGAATATCCCTCGGAGTTGCCAGTTCCCTTTTCTGAGGAATCTCCCGATAAGCATCCCCTACCTCCAGGTTGGGAATTCCTTGAGGTACTTCTCCCTGTGTGGCCACTTATGGGACCATGTTTTCCTATCTCATGTGGACTTTGACTTCTCTCTGTATGTCGTTGGTCCACATGACTGGTCACAGGTCCATGTTGAATTTGCCTCTGTATATTGGATAATCTCTGTAGCAAGATGCCATTGATTTTCATTTGTTTCTCTTGATCCTTTATCAATCTCTCATTGTCATCCTTGCAACTTTGTAATTCATCCATAAGGATCCTTACAATTTTTGCTAGATCCAGAGGGGTATCCATTACCATCCTCTCGTCAGACTCTTCATCTCTATTGTGGGAGCCATCCCCCACTTCCTGACGCATCACCATACTTTATGTTGGTGGTTTACTGTGATTCACCAACTCCTGGAGTGTTGAGAATACACTTGATGTTAGCTAACATTTTATTAGTTCATGAACAACACATAGTTAATTTTTTCTTAAATACACACACAGTAGAAAGTTTTCATTCTTTTCTTTAGTAATAGTTTAACCAAACTCTTTAGGAAGAGGTAAGGTATGGCTCCACCCTTAATATTTTCTTTAAAAATGGTATTTAAGTGACTCATCCATGATCCCAAGCATGAAAAGTGTTGTAACCATGCTTTGATACCAATTTGTAACACACCCATGGTGGGGTGTAAAACTTTTGTTCTTCTTAAGAAAATCAAAACCCTCATTTGGGGTCTCTATTCCATTATGCTCGTCCAGATATTTCTAGCCATGGTCTCCATGCTCCGAACCGAGCTCAGAGATGGAATATATCCTCTCCTAAGTTCTTCAGGTTATTCCATCCCTCTATACTTCCGTATGACCGCAGGCTATGACCAGACACCAAGAAAACAGGTGCCAAGAAAACCACCGGGAAAATCCTACAGAGTTGCAAATATTCAAAGTTCACAATCCGACGTTGTGTGATCCATATGGATATCGGTGGCCACCCACCTTTTCCAACTAGCTCAAAACAATTTAGACAATTTTGGCAATTTACTATTTTTAGTAGTTTTAACTTCCGGGGCCATTTTGAGGGCTGAAATGAATGTTTTTTAGGATCAAGCTTCTCAATATTATCCAAAGGCATGATTCAACCCCCAAAATGAATCTCCTCGACGACACCTCTCCAATAGGATATCACACACCTAAAACGAAGATCATATGCAAAAGTTAAGACCCTGGGAAGTTGATGTACTAACTTACCCAAACGGGGCCCACATGACTTTTGGTGCTTCATCTCCTAGGGTTAGGTTTTTGGATGTATAGGGTCTTGTCATTATTTTTTATTGTAAAAAGGCCTTCAAAACCTCATTTTAATATGCTTCTTGTGAATGTTCACAGTCGTCACATCTCTTCTTAGAGATAAGCTGCCACCATTCTAGTAAGCTTGTTTTCACTGCATTTTACAGTTTCAGCTTATTTCGTTATTGAATAGAAAACCAATTTTACTGTATCTCTATTATTTTTTGTTAAGAACCTATTAATAATCTGTATTCATTTCATTCTACTCATAAAATCTGGATCAGTGGTATCAGAGCGGTCTCCTCCTTGTCGTCTTAATGCATGTCCCCAACGAGGTCGGAGTACAAAGAGTTGGGTCTCGAGCTTGTTTCTCTTGACGACAAAAGCTATCGCATGCCCAAGAAACCTCTCATGGTAGGAGAAAATAAAGATGATGGGATAAGAGATCCTTTCAAACTGTTGATTGAGGAAGCCCTCACACAATAGAGGAACGAGATGATGGATAGTTTCACGCAAATCCTTGGGCGGCTACTAACAGGAAACACATCTTCTTCAAACGAAGGCGTCGCCCCCTTCAATGTACAAATAAACTTAGATATTCCTATATTTGAAGGTCAGAGAGACACAAATGCTGTAGACAAGTGGTTGAATCTACTAGAAGTGTATTTCTCTGTCCATAAATTTTTGAATAGAGAAAAGCTTACTTTTGCACTCCTACAAGTCGTTCCCAATGTCAAAGATTGGTGGGAAACTTTCTGTGAGAAATAGGAAACAGAGGAAACCTCATTATTTTCAGTCACAACCACCTGGGAATCCTTCATGGATGTTATTAAGGAACAATACTACCTTGTCAAAAGTTATGACAACCTGTATACCAAATGGACCACACTGCGACAAGAAAGAGACCAAGCAGTGCCAGATTTCACAAATATATTCCATACCTTGCGAACCAAGCTGGGTATCAAAGATTCAGAGTGACATCTGGTGCTCAAGTATCATGGTGCTTTGCATAGATACATCTAGACTAAAATGGAATTTCTGGACATCTCATCCTTGGGTGAAACCTACAGATATGCCGTCAAAATCGAGAAAAAAATCTCAAACAAAAGACGCGACAATTTGGGCCTGGGAACCCCTCACAGCAAAAGAGGAAAGGGAGGCCCCAACCCACAGAACAAAGGATAGAGTAAATATGGATAGTATCAGGACAACTAGTGCAAGTCATAGGCAAAGAAGGACACCAGAAAGACAAATAAAGATAGTGGAAAGTGGTGCGAATTCCATAAGATCCCTTGGCATAACACTGCTGACTACCACTCAAAGCAGTCATTGGTGGCCGAAGTGAAAGCCTCTGAATCAGAGTCGGATTCTGACTTTGAGCCAGAACCAAAAAGGGGAAGATGGATCATTGACGCGGAACCTAGTACCACTATTGCTACCACCAAGCTCTAGCCTGGTGAACCAGACGAGCCAGAAGAAGGAGAGCGCCTCTTCCATTCATAGATCTGGGTAAAAGGCACCCGCTGCACTTCATTGTTGATAGCGGTAGCCAGAAGAACCTCATCTCAACAGAGGTCATCAAGTGGTTGGCCCTGCCAACAACACCGCACCCACAACCCTACACCATTGGATGTCTCCACCAAGGAAGCGATATCCGTGTCATCCAACAGTGACGACTGTCATACGACATCAAGCCCTTCAAAGATGATATATTGTGTGATGTTTCTCCTCTCGAAGTTTGTGATGTTCTTTTCGGCCAACCTTATTTATGGAAAAATCATGCTATATATGAGTCTAGGACTCGTAGTGTTATTATTATTTTGAACAGTAAATTGTATAGGATACTCGAGGCAGTCCCACCTAGTGTTATTTCCTTGATCTCCGCTAAGAAATGTAGGAAGGTCATCTCTCATACGGGGATGTTTGTCTTCTTCGTGTTTTGCTCTCAGAATAAGTGAAAGATTACTGCCACATCCAAGGTCTCTTCGGCCGATCTCTCCACATAGAAAAAGCAAGTAGATAAGGTCATGGAAGAATACTCAGATATATTCTCCTCACCTACAGGGGTACTCTGCATTGCCAAGTCAAGCACCCCATCGATTTGACCCCCGACACACTACTACCCAATGGGCCAGTCTATCACCGCTCTTTATTAGAGAATGAGGAGATCAAGAAATAGATCTAAGAACTGGTCCACAAGGGGCACATCCATCCCAGGTCATCACCTTCGAGGAGCCCAATCATGCTGGTACAGAAGAAAGATGGAACTTGGCGACTCTGTATTGATTACCGGGCTTTGAATAAAATCATAGTCAGAAACTGGTACCGAATTCTTTGAATCGACGACCTACTTGATCAACTCATGGGGCCCAAATACTTTAGTAATATTGATCTAAAGTTTGGTTACCACCAGGTCTCGATAGAACAGATCAATGTATGGAAGATCGACTTCAAGTCAAAGGAAGGCCTTTTTGAATGGTTGGTCATGCCCTTTGGTTTGACAAATGATCCAACCACTTTCATGAGGATGATGGATGATATCTTGCGACCACTCACCAATACTTTTGTAGTGGTGTATCTGGATGACATTCTAATTTACAACAAGACTTGGGCCGAACACTTGCAGCATATTCAACAGGTTTTGCACACCCTTCGGCAACACAAGCTATACGAAAACTTGGAAAAATGTTGCTTCGGCATGGACATGGTCCATTACCTGGGCTACATCATTGATCAACATGATGTACATGTGGATCCATCTAAGATCCAAGTCATCTGTGAGTGGCCAACCCCAAAAACACTCACTGAGCTTCAAAGCTTCTTGGGCCTTGCCAATTTATACTGAAGGTTCATGTTGGGATTCTCCCATATTGAATGGGCCCTGAGCCAAATATACAGGGGTGGTGGTAAGGTGAAATTTGCATGGGGCCAGTCCCAATAACAAGTGTTCGATGATTTGAAACAACGCTTGTGCTCAACCCAAATACTTTCACTACTATACCTACAACATCTCTTTGATATCGAGACAGATGCTTCAAACTATGTTGTGGGCACCGTTTTCACTCAGCACAACCATCCTGTGGACTATCATAGTGAGACACTGTCAGATACTGTCGATAAGTACCCTACTTGCGAAAAAGAAATGTAATCCATTGTGCAAGCCTTCCATCAGTGGAGACATTACATTCTTGGGAAGGAGAAAATCATCCACACTAATCATAAGCCATTGTGGTTTGTGCAGACATAGGGAAAATTGCAGAATGACCACCATCAAAAGTAGTCCACATACTTGCATCAATTCCACCTCAACATCAAGTATAAAACAGTAAGCACCAATCGCATTGTTGATTGCCTCAGTAGACTGCCAGTCGCGGAACTCACCACGTTGCTAGACTCTTTCAGCCATGAGACATATGGATGGACTCAACTCTATGAGACAGACCCTGACTTTGCCACCACCTACAAAATGTTGGGTTCAAACACAGTTGTCGATAACTTCCATCTTCAAGATGGGTTGTTGTGTCATTTGGGCCATATCTGTGTTCCATCAAGTGAGCGAGCAAAGCTGATTTGGGAAGCCCACTATAGTAAGGTGGCAGGACACTTCAACGTTGAAATGACAGTGGCGATGCTACATAAACATTTCTAATGGCTGAAACTTTGACAGGAGGTTAGCAAGTATATCAGGTTCTGCACTACCTGTGCTATTTCCAAGCTAACCATTAAGAAACAAGGCCTGTACACCCGTCTTCATACTCCTGACAGGCCATGGGAATCCATCTCAATGGACTACATGTTGGGCCTCTCGTCCACCAAGAGGGGAAATGACTGTGTTTTTGTGGTTGTTGATGATGGGACAAGAGATCCTTTCAAACTGTTGATTGAGGAAGCCCTCACGCAATAGAGCAACGAGATGATGGATAGTTTCTCGCAAATCCTTCGGTTGCTACAAACAGGTGACACATCTTCTTAGAACGGAGGCATCGGCCCCTTCAAGGTACAAATAAACTTGGATATTCCTATATTTGAAGGTCAGATAGACGCAGATGCTGTAAACAAGTGGTTGAATCTACTAGAAGGGTATTTTTTTATCCATAACTTTTTGAATAGAGAAAAGATTACTTTTGCACTCCTCAAAGATATTCCCCATGTCAAAGATTGGTGGGAAACTTTCTGTGAGCAAAAGGAAATAGAGGAAACCTCATTATTTTCAGTCACGACCACCTGGGAATCCCTCAGGGATGCTATTAAGGAACAATACTACCCTGTCGGAAGTTATGATGACCTGTATACCAAATGGACCACACTGCGGCAAGAAAGAGACCAAGCAGTGCCATATTTCACAAATATCTTTCATACCTTGTGCACCAAGCTGGGTATCAAATATTCAGAGTGACATATAATGCTCAAGTATCATGGTGCTCTGCATAGATACATCCAAAC
>ML802314.1:122406-133008 GCA_009831015.1 Picea engelmannii
ACTATGACAGAATGAGAGGGATTGGAAATGGTGTATTCACTGCAGAATTTTAGACACTATTTGTTGGGTTCTCATTTCAAGACATATAAATACCATTATGCACTAAGATACTTAGTGAATGAGCTAGTTTTGTGGGGGATAATTTGTAGAGGGTTACATTTTTTCAAATAATATGACTTTGAAGTCATCGTTAAGCCAGGAAAATTGAATGCAAGACCAGATCACTTATCGCACATTCTATCAGGAGAAGATGTAGAGAATCTATATGATAGTTTACTATATGCACATTTATTTGAATTTCAAATGGTGGATGACTAATTTGTAGACATTGTGCAATTCTTAAGTACAAAAATGGATCCATTGGACATGACAGTTGCACAAAAGAAATAGTTAGTGGTTAAGGAAGCAAACTATCATCTAATCACATAAAATTTATATAAGTTAGGTGTATATGGGATATTAAGACGATGTGTGTTATGAAAGACCAATGATACTATTAGAAGAACACAAAGGTATTGCAGAAGGACACTATGCAGGTAAAGAGACAACACAAAATATTTTGTGTGCATGGATCTAGTGGTCCACACTTCACAAGGATGCTAAAAAATATTTTCAGACATGTAATGCTTGTCAAAGGGTTGGAAATCCATCCAAAAGGGATGAGATTCCCTTGCATCCGTACGTTACACTTCAATATTTTGATAAATGGGAAATAGACTTTGTTGGATCGATCAATCCATCAACCAGGAGATCAAGATATAGGTGTATAATTAGTGCAACAGAGTATTTGACTAGATGGGTAGAAGCAACACTAGTCACAGACTGCAACACGAAAAATATTGCATGATTTATGTTTGAGAATGTTGTTACAAGATTTGGTTGCACACACATTTTATTGAGTGATCAAGGGACACACTTCTTGAATAAGATGATTGCAACATTGACTGAGGAGTTTCAAATTCACCATCAGAGGAGCACATTGTATCACCCTCAGGAAAATAGGACAATAGAAGCCTTCAATAAAATTTTAGAGAATGCTCTAACAAATATATGCAATTTAGGAAGGGATGATTGGGACTTGAGGATCCCTGCAGTATTATGGGAATATAGGACTACAAACAAAAAGTTGACATGATAGACAACTTTTAGGTTGGTATATGGAAAAGAAGCAGTAATTCCAATGGAATTTATTGTGCCAAGTGTTAGCACAAGTTTTGATAAAATGGGGTCTTTCCTTAGGAAATAACCCCTTGGTGAAAAAAATCAAGAAAGGGGTCTTAGTGCGACCCACTTTATGTTTTTATCCTAAGTTTTTGATGTCTTGGAAGTTTTGGTGCCCTATGCTAAGGGGCACGTAGATCTTAGTGGCTGAGCAGGGCACGCTCAGATGTATGGTCCACATCCAATATCAGACCCCCTCGACCTTCTGCCTTTAACAAGGGGGGGGGGGTCCGAGTTGATGGTTTTTTGGCACGACCCCCCCACTATCGTGTCACCTCCACAACAAATCAGACCCCCCCCGCCCCCTTTATTTACCACTTACCACCTTCCCCCCCTCCGAGCTAACCACCAGACCACCTCCCATACAACTCACACTCCCGTTGGCACTTGTCCTCCACTCACCCGACTGGATGCCTGTCCCTCCCCACTTTCTTTTCTTCCCCTCTCACCTCCTGACATCTGTCCTCCACTCGCACTCCATGTCACCTCTGCTATTGTCGTGTGCCCCCCTGACCTACCACTCTGCCCTGCCACCGCATCCTCTCTATTTTCCACATCACCCTTGCGCCTTTACACCTCATCCCCCGAGTACTTTCACTCACGCAGTCCTAGTCATCGCTCTCTAGCCACATCTTTCCACATCTCTATCACTCACTTGTTGTAGCCTATGATTTTGCACCAACCACCTCACCTACTCATCATAGTCTTCCTCCATGTATGCCTGCCAGTTCTCTCTGCAAAGGCCCAACATGAATACAGGTGGAAATGGAGCAGAGTGAGGGCGACATGTTTTCAAGGTGTTGTGTTGACTCAATGCCCATCCTGATCTCGATGAAACAATTAATGAAAGAGGAGGTGGTGGTTGAAACATCGTCTCCCCTCATAAATGGAAAGCCAGAAAGGACCATATGTGGAAGCAGATTGTCAGTCCAGACTGACCTGAGATCGCGTCTGACAAAGAATTGCATGCACAGTCTGACATAGAAGGTCCAGATGAAAGAGCTCGCGTATGATAGAAGACTGCATGAACAGTCTACAGAGAAGGCACAGAAGTCAAGCATTGAATGCAATGACTCGATCGCCCCTCTGGTGGCTGTAGTCACTCCTGAGTATAAGTATGTATTTTTTATATTTTGTTAAGGTCATATGGTTGAGCAAGGTTCCTGCATTGTAATTTTTTGATGAAGCACACTAGTTCTTTGGTTATGTACAAGAATTGAGACTTCTTGTTTAATACAAGTCAGTTTCCTTCTTCATCTTATTTTCCTTTGATAGTGAAGTTTCCATGATTGAAGGATTCACATGGATTGTTATAAATGTATTGTGATGGATGTTTGATTACAGTGTTGTTGCTATGTTCTTCAGTTTCCTGAAACTTTGAATCCAAGAGGATCTTGTGTTTGAAATTTTTTCCTCCTTAAGGTTGCTTGAAGACCTGATATCCATAGCATACCTCTGTAATTTCCTCATCAAAATATTCCTTCTACTCACTTTTACTACAACTTACTAATTGAAGTTGATCAAGACCTCAATTGCCTATGCGTGCTAGTCCAAATTTTTGAGTGAAAATGATATTATCTTGAGTTTTACCCAGTTGACCTCTTTAAAACTCATTCATAGTGGCTTATAACCTGATGGGTACTGGGGTTACCTTCTATGCAATCGAAGGGTGACTTCTATTGCTAACACCAAGCTTGTGCGTTGCAACGATTGATGATATTTCAGACTCTGGCGTAGTAGAGGGAATATTTTCATAGTTGTTAAAACTCGAGGAAGACTGATTTTCTGCAGGATTCCATCAACAATTCTAGAAGGCAAGAGAAAAATTATGGCATGATAGGCATATTAAAAGGAAAAAGTTTCAAGTGGGAGAATTAGTGTTTCTATAGGAAAGAAAGTTCATGCATCACCGAGGGAAGTTTAGGATGCATTGGTTAGGTCCATATGTGATCAAGTATGTGATAGAAGCAGGTGTTGCGCAACTAGAAATGTTGAATTGTGAAGTCTTGTGGGGGTTGGTGAATGGGAGTCATTTGAAACCTTATAGGGATGGTCGACCATCTGCGTGCTATTCTGATGTGTGTAGGAACCTATGTACTGTAGTAGTGTGTTATAGTAATAAAAAGAAACAGATAGAGATAAAAGAAAAATAAAAGGTGGAAAAAGTAATAAAGTAAGTGAAGGAAATAAACAAAAAGTTGAAGTGATAGTCAAAGGTCAAGAAGTTAACATAGTTCAAAGAAAGAAATAAAAAGAGAATGTTGTGGATGAGAATGAAGAGGAAGCAAGATACATATACAACAAGAGTAAGTGCACAGAAGAAGTGAGTTATGCACTTAAAAAGGATCATGCAAAGGAAGTGAATTGCACATAGAAGAAAAGATTATGCAGTGAACGAACGAACAAATAAGACGGAGAACTGTGTAGAAGAAGAAGAAGAAAGACAGTTAAAGTCATTAAAGAGTGGAAATGCTGGTTAAAAATAAGTAATGACGAGACATCATGGATACGCGTAGTCATAAATGGAAAGTGCCAGTGGAGATCGTGACAGACTTGCAGATTGAGGCAAAAATCCTACGAAGGATTTGGAATTAATTCAGCATTAAAGCACGTATTCATTGCACAAAACTAGTGGATTAGAATGTTGATTCAAAAACGAAGCTAAATGGACATTTGTCAAAGGGGAAAAAATCCACTGAAGGGTCGGTGGGCCAACTTATGTTAATTTGGAGTCAACAACGAGTAGATAGAGCCGAGACTAGTGTTGTAGAGCCCTGAGAAACACCATAAAGCCAAAGGAATTTTCATAGGTAACAATATTGCAGAGATGGCACTACCAAAGGCACCAACATTGGAACAAAAGAAATAACGAACTAGAGAAACAACAACACTACCAAAAGTTGAGGAGACTCCGGGAGAATCCTCATTGGAGCTGAGGTTTCCAAGGGACTACATTACACCAAGGAAGGATGATGCCAAACCAGTTAAGTTAAATAAGGATGCCAAGTACGAATCAGTGATGCAAAAAATCATAGTTGGGGTAATAATTTATGAGGATATGATAGGCAAGGTTCCGCAGTTGAAATATGCAGACCACGACATAAAAAATACAATGAAGTTCCCCAAAATTGTGACGAACACCTACTTGGAGATGAAAATCGATGTAGATACAAACCTTCCCACAGTTGAKCCGAAGGTATGGGCCAGAGGGTTGGAGAAAGMTGGCCTATTGAATCTATTTGATATGCCACACTTTGGAAGGATCTGAGAGATTAATGCATGTGTAAATATGTTATTAACCTGTGTGCACGACAACCAATTTTGGTTAGAGAGGATGATTTCTATAGACATAGATCTAATTACATRAATCATAGGATTATCGTCATAGGGGGAAGATCCTACATTATTGTTCACTGAYAGGAAGAATGAGAAGGCTCTATCAGAGGCCATGAAGGAGAAATTCCACACAKTTAGAGGTTTGTGTGGTTTGGATGTGTATATGTTACCCAATGGTATGATTTGTGRCGCAAGCGTTGGGGTGCAAATTGTTGAGAAAGTGCAAGAAATACCAAGTGCCTACAGGCGTGAAAATTGTAACTGAGAAATGTGTAGAAGGGGTAACAATGAGTTGGATGTCTTTTTTACTCAACCAATGCCTAATAGACTTCACGGAAGCACAAAAAAAAGGAATGGAATTCCACTATTCTTCGTTATTACTTTTGATCACGTTAGCAACATGGAAAGAACCAGAGGATGTGTAGTTTTTGAGTATGAGAGGCAAGTCGTGCTTGGCCACCAAGTATCGGAACTTGTGGTACATGATGCACAAGGGATGAAATATGGACAACAATATTGAATTCTATCTATATAAGGAAATGATTAGGCAGTGTATCTATGATACACTACGAATTTCACCACAACTTTTATAAAATTACAAACCAATTTCACAGTTCATGGTAGACCGTCATCATATGTACATACAAGCAAATACATATCCAAGCGAGGAATGGGTCAAGACAAAGTACCGAATAACATAGGAGGACATTGAACTAATTATGTAGGACTGGGACATAGAATGAAAGGTCCCATCGAACGAACAAGAAATGGAAACACTAGATCCTGAGAGTAATGAGGTACAAGGTTAGGGAAATGGTGCAAGAAATAAGAGGAAATACAAAGATATAGAGAAGGTTAAATAAATGTCTCATTGGAAGAAGTGAAAAGAGAACAAAGAAATGACTCCACTGGAACTGACAGAAGACAACTTCGAGAGGCTTGGGGAGAAATTTAAGGAGATCATCGACGACGTGTTTCAATGCATGGTAGAGAAACAAGAAGGAATGAATATAAATATACATGAAGAAATGGCTACACTGCACCAATTGATGGAAGCAACCGGGATAGAAAATAGGTAGCAAACAACTGAAAGACCAACGACAAGAACAACAAGGATAGTAGAAGAAAGATCAATAGTCTCTCATGTTTTAGAGGTAATGGGGGAGTGTAGAACAATTAAGTTGGCACCAAGGGTGATTGGGTTCCCATTAGAAGAAATGTAGAAGCAAGCGCGTGCACTAAGTCACTTTGACTTAGTCTTATCATAGATACCGGGAGAAATTTCGCATGGGTTGCAAGCTAGCATAGTGAAAGAATTGAACCCACGTTGTTACACATCAAAATTCCACACTTAAGTACATCACGCTAAGTTTCACAAGTGTCGGAAAAGTGTCACATACACTAACACCATGAAATAACATTTGTCACAATCCCTAGTCAACGAGGAGGAAAAATATATCATATGAAGGTCAAAATACTATCTGCACATGAATTATTTATTAATATTCATAAAAAGGAAATTAATTTAGTGTGAGAATCCACCTCACATTTAGTTTCCTAATCTCAAGGAGAGGTTGATAATATCATGGATGGTTGAGATATTTTCTCAAACCAAAATCCTAGTTTGGTGGATCTTGAGAGATATTTCCTCAAAATGCTTGAGAGATATTTTCTCCCTAAAATCATTGAGAGATATTTTCTCCCTAAAAATCTTGGAGATCCCATTTTAGTGGATCTAGTGAGTGATCTTCTCCATGGTGGTTAATCCTCCAAATCCTATATAATGAGGGCTTTCCATGGAGAAGAGGAGGAATATTAGAGGTATAAACCTTTGATTTTGGAAAGAGGAAACTTGGAGATATCAGACTTATGCAGATCGTGGGATTCATGCAAGGGTTGAACAAAGAGAGATTGGAGGAGTTGCAACTGACATCATTCATGGTCTATAAGTTTTCTTTGTTCTCATTTGATATAATTGGCCTATTTCCTTCAAGTATGTGGTTTCATTTGGTTTTATATGTTTAATTTGATTTGCATAGATGAATTTGATTTGCCTAATCCATTAGAGTAGAAGGAAGTCGTTTGTTTCTCATTGTTCATTGCAGGTATTTATTTGCGATAGGAATTGGATCAAGCTTATGGATAGGAGACGCTAGGACAAACGTCATAAACAGAGTACATCCTAATTTACCTTCTCATCTCTTTTTCGATAAGAAAAATGGGTTTATAGGAATGGTAGTGTCCGAATGATTGTTTTTGTCTTAGTTTAGGGGTTAATAATCCAAGGGAAAGTTCACCTATCCGCAGGGGAATATTTCCGTAACAGAAATTGGTGACTCCACTGGGGAAAGACATTGACTTGTATTTCCTTGGATCGTCTGATATTTTTCCCACCATTATATCTTATTTGTTGTTTGTTTCTGATCTACTTCCCTTTCTCTCTTATTCATTGAATATTTCACAGAGTGTTTGGCAAAGTTTTCTGAGTTTTTAGCCTCTTTTCTGAGTTTTTGGGAAGGGAAGAGCTCCTTTGTTGTGTACACCATAGAATTGATCTAGGATCAATGCTCCCATGTAGTTTATACTAGAGTGTTGTATCACTTTGTCCCTTTGGAAACATGAGCATTGATCTCCTTTTCTAGGTTTTTCTGCCCCTTTTGCTCACTTTTTCCTCAGTATGATCCTGAGGGAGTTTTTTCTCAGAGACCTTTGAATACTCTTGACTTTGTTTTGCTAAGAGTTGGGAATTTATCACTCATTTATGTTTATCCATTTAGTTTTCAAATTTTCTCTTCCCTTGGTTCTTTTTTCCTTTGGAGTTTATCTGATCTTTGTCTCATAAAGATTTCGGATTGCTTGATTGTTTAGGATTTTTAATCAACTAAGGTTTGAAAAGGTTGCTTAGTATTGATCCTTCTTCTCTTTATTTGAAACATCTCACTTTTATGGATGATTAGGACTCTTATGACAACCTAGCTTGATTTTTTCTTCTTGTTTCTCTTTGTTTGAGGATTTTTGTGAGTGTTTATCTTATTTCTCTTTTGCATATTTGAGTTCTCTATTGAATGAGTTATCATACTTGTTTCTTTCAGGTCTTGTTATCCTTTGAGTGCATTATTTTCTTGAAATATTTTTGCTTCATGTCTTTTGAATCTACATTCGACCCTTTCATTTTGATTGAAAGTAATGAAGCATTAAAGGATTTGCATTTTCTTTCTTTTAAAGTCAAATAAAGAAGATAATTGTGTTCTTTATTTTGGGTAGTGTAGTAGATTACATTTGGGAATTGAGTGTTTTTGTTGAACAAATTTGAACCCCTTCTCCATCTTGTATGTAGGATTCATTGAAGAAAAATATTTGCACCTCATTATTCTGCATTCTTTTGGAGTTGACTCTTAAACATCATAAGTTTCACTTTCTCACCCTTGAGTAAACAACAACTCTAAAATGAACCGCTTATAAAATTGATCAGACCCTTTTATAATATATGGTAGTGAACCTACATTAGATTAAAGTGTAGGGATTTGGAATAGGTTGTGAGGATAACTTTCCAAATCCATCAGACAAACATAGAATCTTGTGCTAGAGAGAAATAAATCCAATTGTTCATATAAATAATTGTTGGGATCCCCCTCTCACATAGGGATTAAACACGAGGTCGTGTGCAGAAGAGCAATGAATATTTCCCCTCCGAAGATTAACCAACATAGCATAAATATCGTATATTGGGGGTTCTTCTTGAGAAACGACTGGTTTCATTTGGTCTTAGAGCTTTGTGAATCCTGATCCATTTGAGGTTCTAAGTAGTATTCTGGTCCACTTGTCTTCAGTTCTCTTGAAGAATTTCAAACATGTTATCCTTCCCATACGTTCCATCCCGACTGTCGACTGTACGTTCTCGAATATGAGTTGGTAACCTTCGTGGCATATATCTGTAGGGTTGATACACAAGGTGACGATGAAGGGGAGTCTTTTTCGTACCTGGGTTTGACATTGGTCAAACTTACTCAGGATCCTTGGAGGATACACCCATGGGAAAAACCATGTGGGAACTCACACCAAGCCTTAATTCCATTAAGCAGGTCGCCAACGTAATTGATACACCCGTTCTATCCCAACCCCTTCCTATATTGATCTCGCAATGTTGGATTTCATCACCAACTAGTAGTTTCATTGTGGGAAGGTTTGTTTGATTGTTTGCTTATTAGATTTATAGTGTGTGTTGTTTGTTTTCCTTAGTGGACCTTAGGTCACTTTTGTTTCAATGGAGTCAATTTATGTGAGTACCAACAAAGGAACCCCTTTTCCCAAGGAAACTTTCTCCTTTCCTTCTTTTGGAAACATTGGTCCTCCATGCATTCCCACACTGAGTCTTCTGGGACTCACCATCGAGTTACCATTTTGGTTGTTCCCCACTCCGGTGATCTCAAATTTTCCCAGTTCACCTAATTCTTCGGATGTAAGCTCACCACCCACAAATCAACCTCATGATGAAATTTCTCCTTCTTCAACCATTAGTTCTCCTTCCCTTTCTCCTTCTTTACCTAGTGAAAGCTCTAAAGAAAGTAGCCAGGTTGATAAGAAGAAGAAGAAATGGAATGGGAAGAAGAAGAAGAATCATAAAGAGACCCATTCTCTAGCTGCATCAACTCATGTTGGATCCAAGAAACCAACTACTATTAATTGTACTAGGAGTGTTGATAAATTCGACAAGTCTAAAATGAAGAATCCTAAACCCAATTTCCCTTGCAGGATTTGTAAGGGTGACCACCTTTTGAGGGATTTCCTTGGTCTTCCCAAGGTCTTAGAATTTTGGTCTTCCATGTCATCAAGACCTGCTGAACATGGTAGTGAAACCCCGTCAACTAGTGACGTTAAGGTTGTTAAGAAGAATAGAACTGTCAAATTTCCTTCTATGTTATGCGAAGGTGATAATTACTCTCACCTTTTCCCTCATATGGATGAGGCTTCTTATCTTTTGAAAAAGATTCAAATTCCAACTGGTTATCATAGTATCTCTTCCAAACCATCATTAGTTTATGGACTAGTTAATCTGGTTTCATGCCTGGTTAGTCCGGTTGATTAGGTGGTCAATCTGGTTTCATCCTCAGTTGAACTACTAACCCAAGTAGTCGATCCAATTTCATCATCGATCATCCCGAGTCTTCATCTGAAAAGTGAAACCCAAGTGACTGATCCAATTCAATCATTGATCGATCCCACTCCTCCCTTGAAGAGTGTTGGCCCTTGACCAAGTTTTGGGAGATTCTTGGTCATATTGACCTATTTTGGGACTTCGACAACTCGTCGAAGGAGGAGTGCAAGATGAAGCGGAGATCATGGGATCTTGACCCACTTTTGGATCCCTTTTGGGTTTTTGGGAATATGTAGTGGGAATGGGATGTCGGCCCATGGGTTTACCCATGTTTAGGCCTATTTTGTATGTATAAATAGAAGGCTAGGCAATGTAAGAAGTATTCAAATAGTGCATCTATGTGATGCAAATGTATGATAAGTGAAAGTAGAGTCTGCAAGTTCTTTGTGCATGACTTTAAGAGACTTGCAGAGATAATTAAAGGTCCCTGTAACAGATTGTGGAAGGTTGAGTGTTGTAACGCAAGGAAGAAGGATATAGCGAGTTGCGTAGATCTTCTGTCCTGTGCAGAGTAGGGTTTTGATGGCTCTATGCTTGTAACCAATTGAATGAAGATAATAAATAAGAAGATTTGGTGGACGTAGCCATGGGGTGGGGGTGAACCACATAAACACGGTGTTGTATTTATTTGTACTTGTTTAGATGTGTTTATATCTTCTTTTGCTAAGTGCTTAGAGATGATTAGATAGATACACTTATGCTTAGTGATATTGATGTATAAGAATGTTATATCTGATCTATATGAATCTGATGAGTGCTTGATTTGATATATATGACCTATCTATTGATGCTAAGTGCTTGAGTACGTTATATCAGTGTGAATGCTGCGAAGCCTTGTTTTATCAGCGAAGTGATTATTGATTTTATATTGAGGAACTGTCGGTGTTGTT
>ML802314.1:183200-208785 GCA_009831015.1 Picea engelmannii
CCCCTGGCACAACACCGATGAATGTCGCTCAAAACAGTCATTGGTGGCCGAGATCAAAGACAAGTAGCCGAACCCTGATTCAGAATCTGATTCTGAAAATACTGGTAAAAGACAGATCATCGACGCAGACCCCACTGCTATTGTCGCGACCACAACAATTCAACCAGAAGAACCAACATATCCAGAATAGGGGGAGTGCCTTTTTCATTCACAGATGTGGGTGAAGGGGACCCCGCTGCATTTTATTGTTGATAGTGGAAGCCAGAAGAACCTCATCTCAGCAGAGGTTGTCAAACAGTTGGGATTGTCGACAACACCACACCCGCAACCATACAACATCAGGTGGCTTTGCCAAGGACGAGATCTTCGTGTCAGCCAATAGTGTCGATTGTCATACGACATCCAACCCTTCAAGGATGAGGTATTATGTGATGTTGCCCCACTGGATGTATGTGATGTTCTCTTGGGCTAGCCATATATGTGGAAACGCCATGCTATCTATGAGTCTCGACCCGATAGTGTAATTATTACTCTTGGGGGTCATCTCTATAGGATACCAGAGGTAGTTCCAACTACTGCCCCACCTAAACAGTGCTGCAAGGTAGTATCTCATACTACAAAATTCATCTTCTCGACAATCTGTTCAAAGGGTGAACATAAGGACATTGCAACCACTACAGCCTTACCCAAAGCACCTTCTATCCAACAGAAGCAGGTCGACAAGGATGCAGCAAAGTGCAAAGATTCCTTCTGCACATCATCCTCTCATGTATCTCGACTTGTTGAGTAGCCTCAACCACAATAGGTTTGTGACAAATTTCCACAAACTAAGCAGTGCGACGTCTCCAGCAAGATAAGCAACTCACCAAGATGCAGATTCAACAAATGATTTTCCCTCTCGCCCGAGAACTCAACGCAATGGAGACCATTGCTTCCTAAGGAGGGAGGATTGATATAGGTGGATATCGGTGGCCACCCACCTTTTCCAAATGGCTCAAAACAGTTTTCTGGCCATTTTGGCAATTTACTATTTTTAGCAGGTTTTGACTTCTGGGGTCATTTTGAGGGTCCAAATGAAGGTTTTTAGATATTGAGGTTCTCAATTATAGCCGAAGGCATGATTGAGCCCCCAAAATGAATCTCCTCGAAAATAACTTTCCAACGAGCTATCACACGCCTAAAACGGAGATCATATGCAAAAGTTACGACCCCGGGAAGTTGATGTACTCACTTACCCAAACGGGGCCCACATGACTTTTGGCGCTTCATCTCCTAGGGTTAGGTTTTTGGATGTCTAGGACTTTTGGCATTCCTGTTTATTGTAAAAGGGCCTTCAGAGCCTCATTGTAATCATCTTCTTGCGAATGCGAGTAGCCGTCACATCTCTTCTCAGAGATAAGCTGCCACCATTCTAGCGAGTCTTTCACTCTGTATTTTTACAGTCTCTGTACATCTCTCTGATTAATAGAAATCGTTTATTACTGTATATCTGTGTTTATGGTTGCATCTCTGATACATTTATGTTATATTATTGAATATATGCAATATCTCTGTGCATTTCTTTATTATATCTCCGCTCTCATTTCGTGCCGAAAATAATCCGGATCAGATCCTTGTTCGAAGGTCACTCCCATCGTAATGTAGTAGTATTTTTCTATAACAATATTAGACTTTGTTCTTTCTCATGCTCGTAAATACATGAGAATAAGTTACCGAGCTTAGTCTTTGTTCTTTCTTGTTCTCGTAAATACATGAGAATAAGTTACCAAGATTATTCTTTGTTCTTTCTTGTTCTCATAAATACGTGAGAATATGTTACCGAGTACACATTTATCTATATTTAGGACTTGTAAGTGATATATGAAAAAATAACTCTTTGGAGTCTCCTTTAAGCTCTTTTCAAACTCTCTAAACATGAAAAGATTGTTGAGTGATCTTGCCTTCTTTCACACTTGTTAAAAGGTTTTAAAGGGAATATTTCGAGTGATATTTATCTCTTTTTCGGCCTCGCGAGACTAATTATGAGACTTGTTTGTATTGTTTTACAATTTTTCCAGGCTTGGGAGACTAAATTTATGAAAAATTCATCCATGGAGTTGTCTTTAAGTTCTTTTCAGACTCTCTAAACAAGAAAAACCACCGAGTTTTCCTTCTCTGGACTTGCTAAACTACACATTGAAGGACCCATATGGGAACAAACCCTTACTTCTTCTAGTTTGTTAAATAAAGGAAGAGGAACTTACCGAAGGTGAGTTATATCGAGCATGTGTTACCCTCCTCGAGCTCATTAAATTAAAAAGAGGTACTCATCTATCTAGGTTGGGGAAAAAATTGAAGGAAGTGGATCAAGTTTTTGGAAATCCTTTATGGCATCTATTATTGCCCTTGAAGATGGAACATGTTTGTGTCTTGTCTTACAGTTGGGTAATCCGCATGTCTCTGAGTCATACCACTTCCATGTGTCGACATACTTTAACATCCAGTCAAAGAGTGATCTTATTGTTGTCACATTACGTTCTTGGTACTCATCGAGTCAATGCTGCCAAGTCAGTTGTCGTGCCTCTTCATTTTCAGGGAGGTTTCACTTCAAACCATCCATCTACAGTATTTCCAATTTCCATTTCCTGTGTCATTCCATACTCATTCGATTCACCATCTTACATCACTTTCATGTGTTAGTTTCATGTCGATGTTGGGGAATACATCAAGGCCCTCCTTTGACCAGTATTTTCCTCTTGAATTCAACACATCATCCGAGAATTAGACTTAGAAACCAGTTAGTACCTTGGGACCTACATGTCTCAATGGAATACCTCCTCACTTCTGACAATATGTTTACATCATTGACCTCTTATTGGATTATTCCATGAATGTTCAACCTCATCTCATTTATTCACATTCATTGGAATGTACTAGGGTACATTGGGAGTCATTGACATCATTTGTGATTTCCCTCGTACTTGTTAACGATTTAACTCAATTATCGGTAATCAAGTGGTTTCTACCATGTTCTACATCAAATCATCTATTAACATGGATAGATTCCTACCACATCGGGATTGGGATGAATAAATTGGGTTGAGTGTTCAATATGTTATTTTCTTTTCCCAGGTTGCGAAGGAGATCATTTGAGCATGTTGATATATGTACTGTCACATAGATCCAAATTGTATTGGTTCGTGGCTATGTTTTATCATCTTGTAGCTCCACTGTGTATTTTTTTAGCTACAATCAGTTCATGTCATCGAGGTATGGATCCACATTGTATCTCTAGTGGCCACATCCTTAGTCAGTATTTTTCATGGATCCGCAGTGTATTGGTTGACGACCATGCTTTGATTCATCTCATATTCTGAGGATAGGTATGCCTACCTTAGAAATGGAACATATATTAATACTATTTGATGATCGTTTACGACTTCTCCCAGGTTCTCCAACTCCTTACCCTTGCATTGAAGAATTTTAAAGTGTTTCAGCCATTAGTTTATCTTCTGACCTCACACTTTAGGGGGCATTTGTTACACATCAAAATTCCACACTTAAGTACCTCACACTAAGTGTCGCAAGTGTCACATACACTGACAGCATGAAAGAACATTTGTCACAATCCCTAGTCAATGAGGAGGAAAAATATATCATATGAAGTTTTGTTAGGGTCCTAACCAGCACATAGATAGAACAATATATTCAGATGTAATAAAGGTCAATATTAATAAGGCCTTGCAATAAAATAGAATAATTCGAATGTAAGAAGACCTAATAGAATCTTCTTCTTCTAGAAGGATCTTCCTCTAAATGCTTCTTTTGATAGACATATTTAGTATAAATAGGAGTCAAGGGTATGAGAACCCTAGTTGGGAGATTATTTTAATAGAGCTCTGCTCGACTGGAGGTTTCCCCCTCGAAGAGGCTCATGAACATTGCTTTCAGAATCAAAGTGTTATTTTTGATGTTATTCTTATATCATTTCAGTGTAATTGTGGTGATTTTTCTGGTTATATTGTTGTTACTTTTCCATTTCTAGCATTCTATTTCTGTTCTTCATACTTTTATATCTGGTATATTACAAGTGGTATCAGATCACTTTCCTTGGCAGAAATTGTGGGTAAATGTTTTTCAGGGTAGATATGTATTCCAACGTCTTTAAGCCACAGAGATCTGTCGTTATGCGCATAAATCCACGGTTGAGGGATACATACATGTAGGAAATACAAGTGGTTCTTAAGCGCACATCTTTTGGCAACCCTTGTAACCCCTATTGGTACCCCTTCGAGTGGTAGCACATTAGACAACATGTGTGTACAGATCGACCTAGATTTCCTGAATCCCTCTTTAGATAAATCGATCGGCACCCTGACTGCGTTAGTGCCACTGAGAAAAACACTCGGGAAGATACTCTCTAGTACTTGGGTAGTACAGCTAAGGGTACGATCTATCCTCCTTAGTAAGTGCCCTGAGATATTGGGCTGAGTACTACTGTTGGACCCCACACGTATATTAGAGAGATATAGAATATGGCAAACCCTTTTCTGTAGAACCCTTGAATACCTAACCCTTGGGGACATAAACATACAAAAATTAAAATAGACAAGATCTATTGTCGTGCAACCGTGTTCAGGTTGCCAAGTAACTACATTTTTTTTCCTAGTTAAGAATTTGGGCATTTCATCCCTGCAATATTCATTAGACCGGAATATAACTCTGGAGGTGTAAAAAAAAAAGTCTAGAAATTGTTTCACCATTATTTGAGACCTATTCCATTGGATTCATCTCTTCGCCCTTATCACATTCATACATATAATTTTTCAGAAACAATTTTGACCCCACCCACCCATTTTCAGTTCCCTCATCCTCATGGCCCATACCCACAGCCAAGACTTGGAAGCTCGCTTCAATACCTTGCAATATAGTCTCACCGAGACCCAACAAGAAGTGAAACAACTCAGTGCCAATTTGGTTGCCATCAATACAACCATGCAGTCCTCAATGGAGGAAATCAAACAAGACTTGACCACCCAACTTGAATCTCTCTTTTCGTCACTCTGCACCAAGCTTCATATCCCTACAGATAACCCTTCCTTTGAATCACCTCTACATACTGAAGATGAACATTCCTCTCATTCCCATAATTTTCAGCACCATCACTTTCAACGTGACCTACACCTTCCGCGAGTGGATGTGACCAAATTTTATGTCTCGGACCCCACTGGTTGGGTAACCCAAATGGAACATTATTTCTCTTTATATAGCATTACAAATGACTTGGCCAAACTCTGATATGGCGTTCTCCATCTAGATCAAGAACGTTGGAAGTGGTGGCAATGGAGAAAAACTTCGCATCAAGGGTATATTGCTTGGACACACTTTGTGGCAGAGATTTATGAACACTTTGACACTGACACCAACCATTTGGGCCGTTTGACAAAGTTGAAACAATCAGGAATAGTGGAAGACTTTATAGCTTCCTTTGAGCGCCTGACTTTTCAGACAGAGGGCATGTCTGATGCCTTTTTCCGAGAGCGTTTTATCAGTGGCCTCAAGGATGACATTCAGGCCCATGTCCTCATAGCTCAGCCTCAGAGTTGGGTTGAGGCTACTAAAAGAGATAAATAAGCACAACATGTTGTATCTTCTAGAAACCGGAAACTCGCCTTTATCCCTCGCCCTAAACTAGTAAATCCCACTACTCCCTCCGCTCCACTAAATATCCAAAAACTGACCAGGGCTGAAATGGATGAACGCCAACTCAAAGGCCTTTGTTATAATTGTGATGACAAATATTTCCCAGGTCACCAGTGTAAGGAACAAAATATTTTTATGGCCATCTCCGAGGATATTTCGAAAGAGGATGTTGAAACTCCCCTCGTGTTTGAGTCACCTGAAACCACTGACATAACCCCTCCCTCAGACCCTCCCAAAGTAGAAACGATCATTTCCCTCAATGCTCTCACGGGCTTCTCCACTCCCCAAATCATCAAGCTAATCAGTTACATCAAGCATCGGAAGGTCATCATTCTAGTTGATAGTGGAAGAACACATAATTTTATTCATCGCCACATTGCCCAAGAAACTCATTTTTACATCTATGTCGTCAATAATTTCCAAATCATGATTGCCAATGGTGGCTCCATGAAATGTTGAGGGCATTGTGAAAATCTGCGTCTCCAAATTGGTGACTATCACCTGAAATCTCATATGTTTGCTATCGAAATGGGCGGTTGTGACATTGTCTTGGGTGCAGATTGGCTAAGGACTTGGGTCCCATTCTCATGAATTTCAAGCAATTAACCATGCAATTTGACCAAGAGGGCCGCCAATATAAGTTCCAAGGCATCACCACCGGTTCACCGGAGATCATTAGTTCCCATCGCATGGAAAAACTGCTCAAAAAAGGTCATTCTGGTGTTATTGCCCAACTCCATGTCATACAAGCAACATAGACACCCTCAGTGCCGCAAGATCTCCAAGCCATCATTTATAAACATTAAGTGGTCTTTTCCACTCCCCAGGACTCCCTCCTTCCCATTGTATTCATGATCATTCCATTCCCCTTGTACCCGGAATCCTTCCTCCCAATATCCGTCCGTATCATCACCCCTTTTACCAAAAAAATGAAATTGAGAAAATGGTCTAGGAACTCCTTAATGCAGGCATTATCCGCCCTAGTATGAGCCCCTACGCTTCTCATGTGGTCATGGTCTAGAAGAAAGAAGGTTATTGGTGAATGTGTCCTGACTTCTGTGCCCTCAACAAACTTACCATTAAAGAAAATTTTCCCATTCCTGTCATTGATGACCTCCTGGATGAATTGAGTGGTGCCCAATTCTTTACTAAACTTGATCTTCGTTTGGGATACCACCAGATATGTATGAAAGAGGAATACATTCCCAAGACTTCCTTTAGAACTCATGAGGGCCACTATGAGTTTTTGGTGATGCCCTTTGGCTTGTGTAATTCTCTCTCCACCTTCCAAAGCATCATAAATCATGTCTTCCGTCCTTTTCTATGTCATTTTGTCTTAGTTTTCTTTGATGATATCCTCATCTATAGAAAAACCTAGACGGACCATATTGCTCATGTGGATCGAGTTCTCCATCTACTCTCTTAGCACCAAATTTTCCTGAAACAATCTAAATGTTCTTTTGGCGCCTCAAAAGTAGAGTACTTGGGTCATCTGGTTGGCAAGGACGGCGCCAGGGTGGATCCTAAAAATATTGAAGCTATGCAAGACTAGCCTCACCCAAAGACTCTCAAAATCTTGCATGGATTTATGGGCTTAATAGGTTATTACCGCAAGTTTGTTAAGAATTATGGAAAGATTGAAATACCTCTCACTGCTCTCCTAAAAAAGAACTCTTTCACTTGGACCCCAGTCGCTGCTCAATCTTTTCAAACCTTGAAGATGGCCATGTGCACCACTCCAGTCTTGGCCCTTCCTGATTTCACAAAGACCTTTGTCTTGGAATGTGATGCTTCAGGGAAAGGAATTGGTGTTGTCCTTATGCAAGAGGTTCGGCCTTTGTCCTTTACCAGCAAGTAACTATTTGAAAGAAATCTGGGAAAATCAATCTATGAAAAGGAAATGTTGGCTATTTTGCATGTCGTTGATCTGTGGCACCATTATCTATTGGGGAAACTCTTTCAAATTAAGACAGACCATCAAAGCCTCAAGTATTTTCTTGAACAACGCATTTCCTCCTCGGAGCAACAAAAATGGGTGACTAATCTATTTGGATATGATTATGAGATCATTTACAAGAAAGGCAAAGACAATGTGGTTGCGCATGCACTTTCCCAAAAATATGAAGACGAAGGATCCATTTTTTCTCTTTTCTTCATTGTACCAGATTGGCTCCAAGGTGTTCGCCAAGAATGGATACAAGATCCCAAAAGTTCACATTTGATCCAACAATTGCAGTCCAATGCTCTAGCTTGCCCAGGGTACTCTTGGCTCCATGATGAGCTTCGATACAAAGGCCATTTTTATTTAAGTAAACAATCAAAGCTTAAATCCATGGTACTTTCTAAGCTTCATGCTACACCCACAGTGGGGCACTTCGGGTTCACCAAAACCTATGATAGGGTCAAACGTTATTTTTTCTGGGATGGTATGAAACAGGACATTCGTAATTTTGTCACTGAATGTGATGTGTGTCAATGCAACAAGGGATAAACAGTCAAATCTCTGGGCACACTACAACCGCTTCTGATCCCACTTGCTATTTGGAGGGACATCTCTATGGATTTTATTATAGGCCTACCCAAATCGATAAATAAATCAGTCATCATGGTGGTTGTTGATCGCCTTTACAAGTATGCTCATTTCTGTGCTCTTCAATGCCCATTTACAACATCCACGATGGCTCAAATTTTCATGGATCAGGTCTTCAAGCTTCATCGCATGCCGCACTCTATTGTTTCTGATCGTGACCCATCTTTCACAAGCATTTTTTGGCAAGAACTGTTCAAGCTACAAGGAACCCAATTGCATCTCAACACAACTTATCATCCTCAGACTGATGGTCAAACATAAGTTGTCAACAAGTTTTTGGAAACATATTTGAGGTGTTTTTCCTCAGAAAAGAAAAATCAGTGGGCTCAATAGTTACCCCTAGATGAATGGTGGTACAACACTTCATACCATACAACTACACGCATGACTCCTTTTGAAGCGGTATATGGACATAAGCCACCTTAATTTCTCTCATACTTACCAGGTGTCATGAAGGTCCAGGCAATTGACCAAACACTTATAGTTCAAGAGTCTATTCTCCATACCCTCAAAGAGAATTTGGTCATGGCACAGAATCGCATGAAGCAACAAGTAGATCAAGGTCACTCTGAACATCAATTTGCAGAAGGGGATTATGTGTTTCTTCGACTACAACCTTACAAGAAAAAATCCCTCAAGGCCGAGCATTGTCAGAAGCTAGCGCCCAAATTTTCTGGTCCCTATACCATTCTCAAGCGTGTGGGATAGGTGGCCTATTAGTTATCTTTGCCCAATCATTCGAAGCTACATACTATTTTTCATGTTTCATTCTTAAAGAAGGTGATTGGAACTAAGTTCCAAATTCAAACCAACCTTCCTGAGTTAGTCGAAGAAGGATCCATTTGGCTACAACAACAAGAAGTTTTGGACTAGCGTGAGTGTTTCCTGTGTCAGATAACCATCAAGGAAGTGTTAGTCCAGTGGAAAGATACAACTCTAGCAGATGCCACTTGGGTACCAACTACCATTCTGCAACAATTTCCACATCTCAAGCCTCGAGGACAAGGTTGTTTTTAAGGGGAAGGATAGGTTAGGGTCCTAACCCGCACATAGATAGAAAAATATATTCGGATGTAATAAAGGTCAATATTAATAAGGCCTTGTAATAAAATAGAATAATTCGATTGTAAGAAGACCTAATAGAATCTTCTGCTTCTAGAAGGATCTTCCTCTAGATTCTTCTTTTGATAGATATATTTAGTATAAATAAGAGTCGAGGGTATGAGAACCCTAGCTGGGAGATTATTGTAATAGATCTCTGCTCGACTGGAGGTTTCCCCCTCGAAGAGGCCTGTGAACATTGCTCTTAGAATCAGAGTGTTATTTCTGCTATTATTCTTATATCATTTCAGTGTTATTGTGGTGATTGTTCTGGTTATATTGTTGTTATTCTGCCATTTCTAGCATTCTATTTTTGTTCTGCATACTTTTTATATCTGGTATATTACAAGTTCAAATTACTATGTGCACATGAATTATTTATTAATATCATAAAAAGGAAATTAATTTAGTGTGAGAATCCACCTCACATTTAGTTTCCTAATCTCAAGGAGAGGTTGAGAATCTAATGGATGGTTGAAATATTTTCTCAAACCAAAATCCTAATTTGGTGGATCTTGAGAGATATTTTCTCCCTAAAATCCTTGAGAGATATTTTCTCTCTAAAAATCTTGGAGATCCCATTTTAGTGGATCTAGTGAGTGATCTTCTCCATGGGGGTTAAGCCTCCAAATCCTATATAATGAGGGATTTCCATGGAGAATAGGAGGAATATTAGAGGTATCAAACCTTTGATTCTGGAAAGAGGAAGCTTGGAGATATCAGACTTATGATCGTGGGATTCATGCAAGGGTTGGATGAGGAGATATTGGAGGAGTTGCAACTGACATCATTCATGGTATGTAAGTTTTCTTTGTTCTCATTTAATATACTTGGCCTATTTCCTAAAAGTATGTGGTTTCATGTGCTTGTATATGTTTAATTTGATTTGCATAGATTAATTTTCTTTGCCTAATCCATTAGAGTAGAAGTAAGTCACTTGTTTCTTGATGTTCATTGTAGGTATTGATTTGCGCAAGGAATTGGATCAAGCTTGTGTACAGGAGAAGCTAGGGCAAACGTCATAAACATAGTACATCCTACTTGACCTTATCCTCTCTTTTTCAATAAGAAAATTGAGTTTATAAGAATGGTAGTGTCCAAATGATTGTTTATGTCTTGGTTTAGGGGTCAATAATCCAAGGGAAAGTTCACCTGTCCACAGGGGAATATTTCTGTAACATGCGCACAACAAAAATATATGATGAATTGGTTGAGACCACAACAATGATTGCATGCATGGATATTGAATACAATAGATTTGAATGAGAAAGGGATGCAACTGCACAGAAGGAAGAACAAGTGATGAAATCATTTGAAAAGGTTTGCAAATATATTCTTGAGGTATCAATGGAGGTGGATACTCCATTGAAATATCAGGTAGTGAGGATCAGCGAAGCCATCTAGTGCTTCCAAATGAAAATTGTTGAGTTAGAAACATGAATGACACCAACCATAACCCTAAAAAAAAGAGACCAAAGGGAGAAGTTAATAAGAACCACAGTGGAAAGTATCAGGAATTTCGAAGAAGATGTGCTAAGTTGTACGAAGAAAACACAAAATTATAGAATCAACTTTCGGAGGATGTAGAATTACGGAGTATTGAACATAATATTCAAACTGCATAAGGGGAGGCTCGGAAAATTAAGGAAACCATGATTAGTTTTCCACCAGCTGAGAACATGATGACAATGAAAGAGAATAAGAAACTATACTCTAAGATGAACTAGATGAGGGCCGAGCAGTAATATCGCATGCAACAGATAGAGATGTTGCAGGAAGAAGCATTAAAAGTTGCAGAGGAAATAACAGAAGCACAACGCAAGATCAAACAAGAAGTGGAACAAGTTGAAAAGAAATAATAGACTCATATCATTCCAGAATTAGTAGAAACAATTTTTTTAGACAAAACAAATGTCAAGGAAAAGGCCAACACAACAAAGTAGATTTTTGAAAAATTAAAGGAGAAGTTGAAAAAGGTTCAAGTGGCTCGGGACAAGCCATAGGTGAGTGTTGGGGGCCTATTGGAAAAACATTTTTCATGAGAATAACTAAGTTTTAGGAGCTTCTTCATAACAGATAAAAGAGTAAAAGGCAGGACTAGAGTGCATGACAAGGGTGCATTTTGCGGTGCAAAAGTAGGAAAATAAACAGATCGACGTGGAAGCAGGGAAAGAAGAAGATCAATTTTTTTTAGGAAAAATGGTTATGACCCATTAGGGTTTTGGGGATAAGTTGTTATGAACCATTAAGGGTTTTTCCCCTAATTTTATGTATAAATATGTAAAGGATCAGGGAATATTAGGCCATTGAGAATAATAGATTAGTGTTGGCACAGAGGCAGACCCAGGGTTCAATGCTACAACAATGCACCAACAAAACCCTAACTACCGACCCTTTCGGAAACACCTGCGAAGAAGATGAAGTATCACCTGAGGTAGAGGCAGGGTTGGTTGCAAGACTCAGGTGTCTGCAACCTTAGCTGGGACACAGATACGTGATTGTAATACTTAACAGAGCACTTAGCACTGACAATTCATCAATATTTAACCACTATCTACTCCACAGATAAAACATAGCATCACATCATTCATTCAGATCTGATGTATCTAAGCACTTATCATAGAGAAGTAGGTTAGATCTAATAGATTCAAGCACTAAGCACATTCACATAGGTAATATCTAGCATCCATATACATCATTAGCACAAAGCATAAATAGATCTATCTATCTATATCAAAGCACTTAGCAAGTAAAGACATAAACACATCAAGACATCGCACAAAGCAGAGGAACACAACATATACATGGTTCACCCCCACCTTGGGGCTACTCCCACCAACTCTTCTTCTTTATTATCTTTGTCAAGCTTCTTACAGGCACATAGCATCAAAATCCTACTCCACAGAAGACAGGAGATCTATGCGTAGTCTGCCAAATCCTCCTTCTTAGAGCTAGGGTAAAGCACCAATCCTTCTTACAATTACTTGCACGTAGCTCTGCAAGTCTAACATACTATGCACAAAGAACTTACAATCCTTCAATCACATAGATATAGCACTTAGCCATTCATAACTTCTCTATATGCTCACTACATCGCCTTAGAATCTATTTATAATTTACAAAATAGTCCTAAACATGGGTAAACCCATGGGCTGACATCCCATACCTGTTACATAATCTCAAATCCCAAAAAGGACCCAAAAAGGGAAAATATCCCACGATCTCTGCTTCATCTTGCACTCCGCCTTCGACAAGCTGTCGAAGTCCCAAAATAGGTCAAACTTGACCAAGGATCTCCCAAAAATTGGTCAAGGGCCAACAATTAGGTTTCTCATGATTGATGAAGATGGTTTATGCTCAAGGTTTTGGGGAAGATCTTTCGAGGATAGGAGCATATTTGAGAATTTGCAGAGATCAAATCGCACTGTAGAGCATCTAGGAAGGTTTGGGGATTGCAATATGTTGTATATTTTGTAAGTGCAGTGCACATGCTTGAGGTGATTATTACACAAAGACTAATTTAAGAAGCCAGTTGTTGTGGACGTAGCCCAAGGGTTGTGTGAACCACATTAAAATCCTATGTCTAATGTGTTTTTTGATGTTAATATTCATGGATGTTATGTTTATGAATGATTAGTATAGATATGTTGAACATATGGTTGATGTGAAATAATAACAAATGATTCAATGAGTTGGTTACATCGCAATACATGTTATATTGTTTCTGCACACTAGGGTTTAAGGTACTGAATGAATCTTGGATGGGTTAATGTCACATAGTTGTTATGGTAAACGTAATGAACTACTAGTTAATGGAGACTACACATAGGGTTTGTTGATTGATAAAAGGATGTTAAATAAGGATAATATGCATAGGGTGAATAAGTATTAATGGTTATGTTGATAGCCTCACATCCCCTCATCCTTGGAGAAACTTGGTTCCTATAGCCCCAATAGATTCCTTGGGTTAAACTTCACTTGCATACGTGCAATGGAGAAAGGGAGAGGCACCAACCCTCCCATTTTTTAAATTTGAAATATAATCCTATACAAATTATATATTGTAAGGCTAATAAATGCCAGACGATGCCTTTGTAAAGGTAGTGGATAGGGTTACCTTAAATGGTTTCCTGTAACAGGTCCATATCATTGTCAGATCTGGACATTCATTTATGGAATGTAGCCATAGAGACATGGTGTTGTAACTGAGACAATGATGGCACTAAGGTGGTGAAGAGGATAAGCTCATAGAGCCCTCGTTTTTGTAATTAGGAGACTTGAGAGAGAGAGATCTCGAGCGGAGAGAGTCTTAGGAGACTTAAGAGGTAGAATAGTTCTAAGAGAGAGCTTGAGAGAACTGGGACTCTATTGTAGTTCAATTTTTGTAAACATCTGTAAAGACACACAAAGATAATAGAAAAACAATTTTTCCTGCACATGGTGTGTTTGTATGTTTGTGTTTATTGTTATTTTTTTATGTCAGTCATGTTGTGAATGCATGAACTCATGAAGTATTGAATGAGTTTCAATTGTTTCTCTCATTTTGAGTTTCTGAGTGCAAGGAGTGCACATAGTCCGCAAAGAGTGCGTTGACATAGGTGAGTTGACCTCAGGAAAATCTCAGGAGAGATACCGTTGAACCTTCATTAGTAGAGGTGCAAGGAGTGCACCGGAAGAACTCTTTGTTGAGTTCAGAGAGAACCAAAGTTACTGAGAACTCTGAAAATCTATGCCAAGCGGGCATCAATCAGGTTCAATTGTGCACTAAGGGAACTATGTGTTGAGTTTAGGAAGAAACAAAGTTACTGAATACTCTGTAAGAAGCAGCTCTGCAAGGTGTGCATCAAGTAAGGAGAACGCCAGGAGGGCGAGAAGAATTTCTTTCCAAGAAATCCTTCAGATATGAGTTTTACGAAATCCGAGAAATTCAAGGAGTGTGTGGGAGATCGAAACCTTCGTAGGGGACAGACTTATTATAAGTCCCAAAATCTCAGAAGATATAATGCTGAAAGAGTGTAAGCGAGACCCAAGATAGTCAAGTTCGCGGGAGAAAGTTCAAAGGTCGAAAAGATTTGAAGATTGAAAAAATATTCCAAGTCGGAAGAAATCAAAATCTCAGGAGGAGGAGCAACAAAAGTCATCGGATTGGTTTTGGAGAGAAGCCTGGACCATTAGATCAGTGTCCAGTGACATAAGGAAGTGCAGAGGAAGAACAAATCCCATATGTTGGATCTGAGTGTAGAGGATCAACCGCCATCTGATCATGAGAAGGTGCACAAGATTTAGTGTTGTGTATACGTAGGAGAGAAGAATCACAAAATTCCCAAGTCCTGAAGTCATTTGGGACCGTCCATCACTTTGGAGGACACATGGAAAAATTCCATCAAGTTTGGAGGAAGACGCTTCGGGAGTTACGAGCATACATAAGGTTGAAACAACTGGAGCATGAAGAGTCGAAGGGATGAGAGTTGTCAATCTACAAAGGGACACTTATCAACAAATCGTGAGTTCCAGGTAAGTTGTAGTGAGGTTTCAGTTGAGAACTGAGATCAGCAAAGCCCAAAGAGTCGAAGAGAAGATGGACCATTAGATCCAGGAGGGCATGTGGTGAGAGATCGTGAACTCCGAGTGAAGTCACTCCAGGAGAATGCACAGGAGAAAGGTTTGACATCGTCGAATCCCAAATAGTCAAAGTGAATGATAGTTGTCGATCTGGAAGAGGAAAGGTGCCACTAGATCATGGAATTCAGAGGATTGCACTACAAGGTTTTTGTGGAAAGAAGTTTCGTAAAGCTTCGAAGCAACAAAGGCAAAAATGATTAAGGGTCGTTGATCCCAAAGGAAGAATGCAGGTTGTTGATATGTGAAGAGACACATGGAGGATGAAGATTCATTCCATTGGACAACCATTGAACAATCGTTGGATCAAGAAAGGATAGGTGTCAGAATATCCAACACTCTGGAACATTTCACTTCGGGGATTTGTGGTTGTTGATATTTGAGAACGCTGAAGACTGAAGTCCTGGAAACAATGAGAATCGTCAATGTGAAGGAGGACACACGGTGCTAGATATAGGACTCTAGAGGAAAGCGGCGAAAGGACAGGTCCGAAGACCCAGAGAAGATCTCGGTTGTTGATCGAGGAAGGAGTCGTAGGACCATTGATATGGTTGAGGAGGCCAAAGTCTCGAAGCGAGAGAACGACCGTAGATTTGGGAGGATACATGTTAGTAGATATTCCACTCTAGAAGATAGCTAGTCAACAACGACAGGGATTTGAGATTTGAGACCCCCGAATGCTAGATTCGCGGAGGATATCTTGGCCTCACATTTGAAGGGACAGGTGTCGAAGGATATTCCACTCCGAAAGATTGCCATATAGAGGAAGTGAAAGTTTGAGAGTCAAAACTCCCGAAGGATGGAAAGCCAGAATCAATGATAACCATTTATTTAGAGGGAAGCTATGTCGTGACAGATTACGAAGATCTGAGATCGCGTGTGAAGGGAGAAGAGGCCACTGATTGGACAGTTGTCCAGGGGTAGGTAAAGATTCAATAAAAACCATCGATCGAGAAGTAGTGCCAAGAGATTGAATATCGACAGCGGGGAAGAATTGCGAGGCTAGGACATGTTCGGAAGATAATATTTATTGAGCGGGCAACAATTTCAACCACTTTTTCGACGAAGGGATACATGGAGGTTGGAGGTGAATTTCGGGGCGAGAAGCGGGTTGGTCTAAAACCATTATTATTCACACCCACAATCACATATTTCTGCAAGGTCGTAGCCCAGGGGCATATGTAAGAAGGGGCTAATGAGAAGGAGCTAGCCCCCGCAAAGTGAAGAGCACCCAGAGCACGTAGACAGAGGGTGCGGGTATCATAGGACCCATGCATAAAGGAGAAAAAGGGGCCTGTGTATAATTGTTTTGGGTTCAATCAGGACCCTGAAGAGTCGATCTGACTCAGAGCAAAGAAATATCCTAGACCAGGAGGTTGACAGACCCTGTTGAGGTAGGAGGTCTACATCAGGTGGTATCAGAGCACAAAATTGATTTCAGTAGGAAAAGGAGGTAATCTGATGACATCAACTGGTATCATAAGGCCAAAATTTGTTTGCAGACAATAGACAAAGGAGATATGGTGAAAGGAGATGACTTGATAACATCGGGGGATATCACAAACATAAATTTTCCTGTAGAGAATGGGTGAAAGGAAGGAAGAGTGTTGATTCTCTATAAGAAGGTTATTTCACACACATAGTAGCAACAAAATTTTAAATAACTAGGTGAGTTGTGACAAAAGATGGAGATGCTTGCATATGTAGAGTGATCCATAGGTTTTCTAGGAGGGTAGAACAAAGGTGAAAATGGATACTCAAGGCCATGAACATGTTCTAAGAGAAGGCCGAAAGAAGAAATGAAATCCAGAGATGTATCTGGAGCTCAAGGAGATAAGAGAAAGGATAGAGCAGTTGACATTAAAAATGCAGCAAGATTCTAAAGGGCATTGGGTGTATGAGTGGTCCATGAAAAATAAGATGAAGTGGCCAGTCAAGAGATTGTTGGCTAGAGGAAAACAACAACTGTTAAAGAGGTGGATGAGGTATGTCAAAATCCTTAGAGATGAAAATAAAGTGGTTCACATATGTGAGCTAGAAGTTGTAAGGAACCTCAGTGATGAGGAGGAGGTGAGATCAGATGAAGATCTCATAAACTGCTAGGAGAGCAGAGATGGATTTTCATATTGCTAGGTGGGAAATGAAATGAGATTATTGGAGGATCTCATAGACTGTCAGGAGGAAAACAATGGAAATTCATATTTCCAGGTGGGAATTGATATGATATCGGCAGAAGAATTCATAAATTGCCAGGTGGGTAGAAATGGACTTTCGAGTTGCCAAGTGGGCAATGGAAAGAGATCATTGGAAGGTCTTGTATACTACCAGGGGAGTAGTAATGAAATTTCAAGTTTCCAGGTAGGCAATGATATGGGATCGGTTGATCTCATAGATTTCCAGGTGGGTAGAAGAGAATAAGTCCTTAATTGCTAGGTGGGCAGGGAGAAAAAGCCAAGACTGTCAAAAAGTCTCAGGAGATCAGAAGTGAGTTCATATCAACAAGGAGTGATGATGGATAAATATTCATGTGGGGTTACATACCATGTGAATGAGGATGATGAGAATTTGAATACTATCACCATCCAGGAGGAGGATCAGAGGAGCATTCTGATCATTGGGGGAATTCAGACATTCTTATCAAATATCCAAGTAGAGGCGAGTGCACGTGATGAAGGTGCAACAACAGATGAAGGAAAAATAGCAGAAACTGTAAAAGAGGAAGAAATGGAGTAGACACTGACGTCTACCCCAAAATAATGATATGATAATTCAAAGAATGGCTCCAAAGTTTCAGCTACGAAGTTGAATAAGAGATGACTGTAGCATTGAAGCCTGCAACAGAGGAGGAAACAAACAACATGGATTTTGCTGATCTATATGAGGAATTGGAAGCCCTATAAATAAGGGTAATGTTGCAACGCTTACACATATGACAAGTCAAGTTGGAAGCATATGGAGGAGCATACCAGCCAGAGGAATGGTTGGAGGGAGTTGGAGATATGCCAACACAAGAAGAGATTATAGAAGAAACCAATATGTCAAAGGAGGAAGCTGAGCAACAACTTAGTGATGAGACTGTAGAACTGGAGCTTGCAATAGGGTGGCAGGATAATTCCACAAAGAAGAATAAAATGATATGGAGGATCAAGATGATCTACCCACCGATAAGGAAGATTTGCAGCCAAGGAGACTGCATAAGAAGAGCCAGCCACTGGAGAAGCTAGATAGGGTGATAGAGGAGATAAGGAAGCTAATGTTGAGGTAAATAAAAGAAGTCAACAAAGGGAAGCTAAACATAAGAGAGAATGCCATAGTAGTAGGGAAGAAACAAAAGAAGCAACAACAATAGTAGCAACGACCTAGCTTGAGAGGAGCAGGAGGAAAAATCCAAGGGAAAGTTTGGGATCCAGGTGGATTTCAATAGAGCTAGGAAGGTCATGAGTAGGAGTTCAAGAATTTTTCATAGCAGTGGATTATGATGTAGGAGCATCGCTCCACCTTAGCAAATGCACCAGCACACCAACACACAGATGCACAATGGAGAAAGGGAGAGGCACCGACCCTTCCATTTTTTAAATTTGAAATATAATCCTATACAGATTATATGTTGTAAGGCCGAGAAATTCCAGACCATGCCTTTGTACTGGTAGTGGATAGGGTTTCCTTAAATGGTTGCCTGTAGCAGGTCCAGATCATATTCAGGTCTGGATGTTCATTTATGGAATGTAGTCATAGAGGTATGGTGCCGTAACTAAGACAATGATGACACTAAGGCGATGAAGAGGATAAGCTCGTAGAGCCCTCATTTTTGTAATTAGGAGACTTGAGATAGAGATATCTCTAGAAGAGAGAGTCTTAGGAGACTTACGAGGTAGAATAGTTCTGAGAGAGAGCTTGAGAGAACTGGGACTCTATTGAAATCTATTTTTTGTACACATCTATATAGACACAGAAAGATAATAGAAAATCAGTTTTTCCTACACATGGCGTGTTTGTATGTTTGTGTTTATTGTTATGTTTTTATGTCATTCATGTTGTGAATGCATGAACTAATGAAGCATTGAATGAGTTTCAATTGTTTCTCTCATTTTGATTTTTCAAGTGCAAGGAGTGCACACAGTCTATAAAGAGTGCGTTGACAGAGGTGACTTAACCTCAGGAAAAGCTCAAGGGAGATACCGTTGAACCTTCATCAGTAAAGGTGCAAGGAGTGAACCAGAAGAACTCTTTGTTGAGTTCAGAGAGAAACAGAGTTACTGAGAACTCTGTAAATCTCTGCCAGGCAGGTGTTGGGGCTAAAAAATGTCATATTTTCATCCATCTTTCCCTTCACCATTCTCCACATTTCATCGCCCCATTAACCTTTCACAATATCATTTCCATAAATATACTTGGGTTTCACGTTATTGTTCTCCACTTTATTCATTTTAGTATTTAAAAGGAATTTGTGATTAAATGTTAGAAAATCAACATGTTTTCATATATATCTCAAATATGTGTGAGTTTTGTAATGTGTAGGAATATGAGAAGGATTAATTCATAAGGACTTATCGAATACTTCCTCCACCATTTCAAGATTTGAGAAGATAATTCAAGCCCATTCCAAGGAGAAGATCATGGAGATTTGGTTGGAATATCATATCTAAGATATATGAGAGATATGTGTGAGGATTTAAAGGGATTATATTTTGTAATAATGGGAAATAGGTTGAGAGAAAAGTGGAACTGTAATAATGAGATGGTTATCTTATCTTCAAGGCTCTCATGTATAAAAGAGAGTGCTCTCTCTTCATGAAAATTTAATTAGGAGCAATTAGAATTCAATCAGTTGTAAGTAGAGAATTAGATTAGTCATTAATGGTAGTCATTAGGATTCGAAAGAGAAAGGGATTCTTAGCTTTGATTCATGGCTTTGGTTTTCATGCTTTTATTATTTTGTTATAAAGATTGATTTGGTTATTGTAATAGAAGATTGCTTCATTGGCGTGAGCTCACAGATGTTGTTGTGTTATTTAACTCTTCACATGTTGTACTTGCTTTTCCTTCAGGTAGTTCTCCATTTTTAGATTAATTATTTCACGCAATTTCTCATTCCTAGATTAATTTCATTTACGCAACTAGATTAATTCAATTCCAAGTCGTGTGTTAGATTAATGATTCTATTTCAGTCGTGTGTTAGATTAATGATTCAATTTCAATTGTATCTTAAACATTAGATTAGATTAATCCCTCTTCAACCTTGCATATACTTTGTGTGTGCTTCGTCAGTTTATGAACCCTAGGTTGACAAATTAGATAATTGGGTAAATACTACATTGCAATTAATTCAACATGAGTTCGGCCCAATGTAACGATTGTTGTTCCTTTTGTTCTGATTGTTGTTCCTTTACAGGTGTTGCATCTATGGAGGCTGGGTATTGAAAACAGAAGGTAATAACCTACGTAGGTGACAAGTAAAGCGCTTGTGTCAGTGCCTACCTTTGGTTGATGCATAGAGGTTGTTTTTAGGACATCTTTAGAGCGCAACATTTTGGCGCCGTTGCTGGGGAAGCACGATAGATTGGGGTTTAGATTTATTTTTCATGCAACTTTGATTAGACATGCTCCTAACTCTAAGGTGACATATGGGTAAGGACATGTAGCATAGTGTAAATTTCAATTCCTGCAAGCGTGGTATTTTAAATATTTTTTCATGCAAGTGTAATTAGACATGCTCCTAACTCTGAGGTGACATATGGATAAGGACATGTAGGGTAGTGTAAATTTCAATTCCTGCAAGTGTGGTATTTTAAATTTATTTTTCATGCAAGTGTAATTAGACATGCTCCTAACTTTGAGGTGACATATGGGTAAGGACATGTAGGGTATTGTAAATTTCAATTCCTTCAAGTGTGGTAGTTTAAATTTATTTTTCATGCAAGTGTGATTAGACATGCTCCTAACTCTGAGGTGACATATGGGTAAGGACATGTAGGGTAGTGTAAATTTCAATTCCTGCAAGTTAGCGTAAATTTCAATTCTGCAAGCGTGATCTACATGTGTTGGTTATAAGGGTCATAGAGCTGCTTCAGTGTAGATTCCTCACTGTCCCTACCAACTATCAGGAACATTTTAATTTCCACAACTGTGAAGAGTAATTATTTTCCATTTCAATAAGAGTGATTTTATTCAAGTTTTCTTTTATTTCGGTTTTGGGTGTTGTAAGAATCCTTTTTTTAACATGGTTTAACAATGAGTTTAAGCTTGGAACAACTCACTCAGGTTCTAGCAAAAGTTGAGATCTCCTCTTCTTTGGAAGAGGAGATCTTGACAATAGCTGGAAGCTTAATTACTCCTCCAGAGGTGAACGAAGAATCAACATACGAAGAATCCTGCATATTTAATAAAGAACAATTAGGTGAGCAGGAGGACGAGGAGAACAACAAGAAGCTGCAGCATGATCTGAGTAAGACAAATTACGCCTACGAAATCCTTATCGAGAAATGGTTCCAAGTAAGTACTAGATTAGATAAATTTCGTTTTTGTCTTGATTTAGTGAAATCACAGTCTCAACAATTCAATCTATTCTTTTTTGGAGATTTCTATTTTTCATGCGTAAAAATGAAAATGAACATAATTTTACTACTGTTACATGAATGGCTCCACTGGACGTTTAAATACATGTAACTAATTGTTAAATTTAATTAGTATAGAGTAGGTAGGTTAAATGAATAAAACCATGCTTTTGTTTTGTATCTCTTGTTTTGGTTTCGAATAAGTATGCTCTTGTCCTGCACCTTGTTGCGATTTGGAAGATCAGAAAGTAGAAATCAAAGGAATGGCTACGAGATGTTTTGATGAATGTTTTGGTATTGTTGAAGATCTAAACAAAATGTCTAAATCATTTTTTGTCTTCAAATTTCAAAATTAATTTGTCTCCATTTGCTAAAATAATTTTATTCAATTTGATTTGTCTCAAATGCTAATAAAATTTCTAGTTTTATTTAAAAATATATATACAGAAAAAATAAAAAAATAAAAAAGCAAAATACAAAATGAAGAAATTAAATTGAAGATATCTCACAAACGGAGAACTGGGTTCTCGTGATTTCTGGACATGAAGTGTATAATATTTTGATGAACAAGCCCTGTGAATTTCAGCGCAACCCAGTACACGATTTTCGAGAAAATCAACATCATCACTTCTAGCCATTTCTCTGATATCTTGGGATCTGTACATCATATGGATTTGAGTTTTGGCATGCAGAAGTATTGGGACCATAGGAACCTTCCCAAAAAATTTCAGCCAAACCCAGTACATGGTTTTCGAGAAAATAAACATCATCACTTCTATCCATTTCTCTTATATGTCGAGATCCGTGCATCAGATGGCTTTGATTTTTGGCATGCAGAAGTATTGGGACCATAGGAACTTGCCCATAAAATTCCAGTCTAATCTAATATACAGTTTGGGAGAAAATCATCTCTGAAGTTTGTTGTAGCAACCTGCAACAAAAACAATAATAATAAAAAAAAATTGAATGCAATATCACAGTAATAAGAACTCGACGTAATAGATCCGATTTTATGGGCGGAGGTTATGGGGTCAAACCCCATCCATGCCACTCTTCATGCCATATTTTCAACGATTTAATGATTTGGCAATGATATGTTAGTTATGCGTTTTTAATTTTGGATGCTTTGTTTTCCATTTTTTCAGTTAGTATCATTTCTATTTTTTTCATTTTCCTTTGATATGTAAAACAAAAATAAAATAAAAAATATCAAACCATAAAAAATATTTCATTTGTTTTATTAAGAAAAACAATAAAAACAAAACAAATAAATAAAACCATACAAAGAAAAAATTATTATGAAAATGAAAAATGTATGGATAAAGAAGTTCTTGTTTTATTTCTGGTTTTACTTCATGTTGTATGTGGTCAAACATGTAGTGGTATATACTCAGATCATGATGATAAAAGAGTTCCATAAACTCTTTAAGTGAAAGCGTGCACAAAGAGCACATTTGGATCCCTGTACAATTGCATACAAGCGATGATGCCAATATTTTTTTTTTTTGAAAACAAATCAAATATTCTAAAAATAAAAATTTGCAAATGGATTTTCACATTTCCTGAGAACATCATTGGAATCATGCTTTTTATCTTTTTATTCTAAAATTATTGTGAAGTCACTTCACCATGTATTCATGAAGAGGATTGTCAAAAATGCGCTATCACCAACCGGTAAAAACACATTTCATTCTTTTCATTTGGTTGATAGCATTAGTATTTTCTGCACTTTATGTTTTTGATATTCTCACACTATTTGTTGCAGATTAGTGATAACATTTTACAGATTCAAATACGATCGAATTTCTTGCAGAAGTGACTTTCAAGAATCATAGAAACTTTTCCGAAAAAAAAAAAATCATTCTTTTTTTGACTACTTGAAGGAGTTGTTACTCATCATAAACATCATGACGTTTTGTTACACATAAACCTTTTCATAAACCCATTTGCATCATGAATGTTCTCCCCCATTTCTCCTTCAAAGCAAATTGGTCATCCCTATGTTCAAGCCTATCTTCCATTTTCTTATCCTTCACGAATTCACACATGCCTATCTTCCTGAGTCGCATACATCTCTTTATCTTTTTCAGTTTGCCTTGTTAATAAAACTATCCAGCTCCCTTTCCATGACTACATTGCCTTGCCATACACACTGTTGCTACTGAGATATTTTCATCTATAGTCCTACCACTCTTTTTATCAGAACTCACGTTGACTGATGTGGGATTCCTTAAGGCCCACCTTTCAACAAGTCTTGCCCCATCAACCTCTACACCTTATTTGGGATATAGACTAGAGTCCATTTTTGAGTACCTGGAGGCTTGCATGCCTTAATGGCAAGTTCTATCGCTGAAAATCATGGGAATACATCAATGTCCCTTGATCGTCAGATCTTGCAAGTGGCTCGACATCAACTCATTCATTCACACTTCGCCAGATGTACTCGAGTACCTTGGCACTCATTGACATCCATGGCGAGTTGCCTCACATTGGTCAATGACATTCATAATTGGTCGGTAATCCAATGACTTCTTTTCATGCTTGACATCGACACATTCATTCGCATGATTAGAATTGTACCATCAGGTTTAGCAGTGGGTGAAGACTATACACTTTTCATGACTCTATCAACAGTTGCAACAACATGACTTCAGCCATATGAGACTACCTCTATTCCACTTTCATAATTTCTCTTTTCCATGGTGCATTCAACAGCAGTTCAACTTCCTCCACTTCACATTCTTTGATCCAGCAGACAGTAGTCGCAGCTACAACAACAGTCACTTTCCATATGATCTTGTAGCAGTGACATCTTCCATGATCTAGTAGTCGCATCAACCATATTCCTATTGCATAGTTCATCAACATTTTGGGTAAGTGGAGGTATGCTATTTTCTAAACTTTAATCATGTAATTCCTCAACTACTAGCAATGAATAATTTGGAAAATTCCCTCATTACGTTCCTTTTCCTTTTTCACTTCTATGACTTATGCCACGTTGCATGAGGACATGCAACAATTTAAGTTGGGGGGTAAGGGACTTTATTCACTATCATCACTCCATTTTTTCACGATCATCATTCCATTTTTTCGTCTCATTTACCAGTTATGAACATTTCTTTTCCAACGATACTCTGTTGCACTTTACTTCATAAGCACTGATATACATATTGGCATGATTCACACATATACAAAAAAAAAGGGGGCTTTATTATACTCAGTGATGTTTTCCTTATGCACATTGATAGCATACAATTTCCAATAAGAATATGGGCAAATTATTATTATAACATCAAGAGAACAAATAACGAAATGAATGTTATTAACACAAGAACCAACATTCTTTATATTCATGGTTTTCACACAAGAACCAACCATAAGAAAAATGTCAGTTGTTACTCATGTAAATTCCATCCTGGAAAACATTCATTATCATCACTCAAAGTCAACATTCAGATGCCAAAATTTCTTGAGAAGATCCATGCATGGTTGGATGAGGACATGCAACAAGTTAAGTTGGGGGCTATGTTGGGGCTTAGAAATGTCATATTTTCATCCATCTTTCCCTTCATCATTCTTCACCTTTCATCGCCCCATTAACCTTTCACGATATCATTTCCATAAATATACTTGGGTTTCACCTTATTGTTCTCTACTTTATTCATTTTAGTATTTAAAAGGAATTTGTGATTAAATGTTAGAAAATGAACATGTTTTCATATATATCTCAAATATGTGTGAGTTTTGTAATGTGTAGGAATATGAGAAGGATTAATTAAAAAGGACTTTTCGAATACTTCCTCCACCATTTCAAGATTTGAGAAGATAATTCAAGCCCATTCCAAGGAGAAGATCATGGATATTTGGTTGGAATATCTTATCTAAGATATATGAGCGATATGTGTGAGGATTTAAAGGGATTATATTTTGTAATAATGGGAAATAGGTTGAGAGAAAAGTGGATATGTAATAATGAGATGGTTATCTTATCTTCAAGGCTCTCATGTATAAAAGAGAGTGCTCTCTCTTCATGAGAATT
>ML802315.1:0-16808 GCA_009831015.1 Picea engelmannii
CATTATACCTCCCTGTGTAGGAGGATAACTGCAACCAATATAATTATTTATGTTTGGTCCATCTCAATTCTACAATCCTTATTCTTCTATGTGTCATTAGTTTTTACTTGTAAAGAATGTACAAAACATTAGTAGCATAGCGAGTTTTAAATTCTCTAATCAAATGTTTGTGAACTTGAGATTACAGTGGACTATTGGAAAATCATGATTCTGGTGCAAATAAACCAATGCTTGAGCATTGATGTGGTGATACAACTCCCTCTTAAAACATCATTCTAGTTCCCTGGAGCTTTGTGTCTTCAATGTTTTTACAACCACTACTTTGCCATTGCTCAAAACACTTTTGTAGATAGTACTAATGGTATTGTTCCTAATTATATGCTCGTCGAAGCTTGAACTTGTGGCTTCAAGTCAACAACATGATATGCTTGAAGCTTGTGGGGATATTCATCTAAATGAATTATAGAGGAAGTTAAGAACTTTAAACCCATTTATTCAAATATTTTTATTCCTAATCATTCAATCCAGTTGCTTGAGGATTTGCTAAAAGTTAAATTTTTTTCCATTCATGGATAGTCCAAAATTGCCAACAAGGCTAGGCTTATATCTATGATATGTAGTTCAGAGATGACAAGATTCTATAACTCCATAGCCACTTGCTCGGATTTAGATGAGGTGGTGAAACAATTAAGCTTTGGTCTCAACCCTCAGGAGGTTGTGAACAAAATTGAATAATAATATGATTATGTAAGAAATTTAGGTTGGATGTCTTGGTAGACTCTGGAGCCTTCAAACACCAGCAGCTTTCCCTTGACAAGGAAAACAATAACATTAGACATAAACATGTGCCAATATGTCACTTCCAACGTAGATCCATCTTAACTTTGGATCTATCATGCGTTGAGAGAGATCAAATCCCTCGAGGTGAAAACCTCCTTTTAGAGTGAAAAACTTGAGGAAAGGTTTGCACCTTGAGGGATTTGATCCTTCTCAATGCATGATATATCTAGAGTTAAGTTGGATCCACACTAGTTTTAGTCGCGAGCAAGAGCATGAAAGTTTTAGATGATAATCATTATCTACATGTATGTGTTTTAGATGAACTTGATACTTTGAAATTTACATCGTTATGAATCTGAATAATAACAAAGTAACAATGTTTAGTGATGAAGATGTTGAATAATAACAAAAAAGAATGATTAAGATATTCAATAACTTATATACTACATCATATCATTAAGAAGCGATATGAGGAAGATATTGAAAAACTCATATATTACATAGTAATTAATCTCAATCTGTCTTCTTTAGCTTTTCTCTTAGACACATCAGCACACTTTCCCATCTTTTCATATTAATCATATGGAAATGGAGGTTGAAATCAAAGACCATGCAAATATTTAACTTGAGATATTGCAGTTAAAGTGAGGCATTGTCGCTTTGTCTTTCCAATATTAATAGTTGTCTTATTTAATTCCAATCTGTGGGACTTATGGATTGTTAATCCCCAAGTAATTCTCAATGGAATTTGTTTATTATTACGTCTCTCAATATGTATAATATGAATAGTTTGAGGGAACAATTCATCCCATGGAACTGCCACATAATTATCAAATTTTACTAAAACATATGTGGGAGGTTCAGGAGGGGATGTTGTTGGATTATACACAATATGTTCAACTACCCCAAGGTCACCATTGACAAGTCATGCATTAGTCCATAAGCTTGAAGTGAGCATAACCCTATCTCCAACAGCAATAAGAAGCTCATTGTCCAATTTTTCTTCATATTTTTCCATGGAGTAGTTTCTACTTACTCTTGTAGCAACACTTTGTGCATAAGGGAAATTTAGTTATATAAAACAACGCTTATTGTGATTGTGGAGATCATCATTTGTTGCAAACAAATGTATAGCCTTATCAAATGACTCTTTTGTGGAACCATCCATATTGGTATCTATATGTGTCATTTTTAATATCTAGTCCTCTACAATAGGAATTGCATCTGTAAAATTCATTAGAAGATGTCGAAAATGTTTCTAAGATCTTGCTTGAACATTGTATCAAGAGTTACAACAATTTTGAATAGGTTCCATAATTATTTTGCATTACCTTCATATGCATATGCAGTTCTATCCATAATAGGAGGTGTTTGTCCCATGTAATGTCCCCAGCCCCAAGATGGGCCACACCACATAAAAATTATGACTCTCTGATACCAATTTATTAATTAATATGGCCTGCATATGCAACAATATGAAGAACTAACAACATACAATAATTCATGCATAAATATACAAGTATAACCACATAAATAAATATATTACACACATTAATCAACATGTAAATAATTATAAAGAGACACTTATATTTTGTTGTAAAACATCGACTGCATGCAGACCTCAAACATTCCTCCCAGCCTTAGACCTCATTGCTCATAATATCTCGGTAGTGGGTCACCCTCGAGTTGGGGATATGACTCCACCATGACAAAGGTGTTGTCACTAGTCCCACTAAGGTATAATCATTAACATAATAAAACACGGGTTCTAGTGCCAATTCCAGCAGCAGTTTCTAGCTCACAACCTCTCATTCCCCACATGCATGTCCCACCCCAGGAAGTGTACCCCTTCTCTTCTCAAGAGTCCTTCGTCTGTCCCACTTCCCTTCCTGGGCGGCTTCAGCAATAGGCTGGACAGGAAGTCTCAGAGCATTGTAGCTCCTGGAACACATGGCTTCTCTAGAATTACAGCACCCAACTAGCAGTTCTCTCGCCTAGAGGGAATGCTTGCAAGCCTGACAACCTACTTCTTCAACCAAAATCACACAATCCTGAAAACTTGCCTCTTCAAACCCAAACCACCAAGGATTTACAGGGTTTCCCAATCTCCATAGTTGTTATAGCGTCATTTTTCCACTATACATGCATATGATGACTCATTGGCCTATGTTACATCCCTTTCCTTGCTTGCAAGACTTAAATCACCTTTTTCCTCCTCAAAAAATTATTTAAAAACCCCATTTATCAAAGTGTATGTGACTTTCCTTAAAGAAACTTGCGTACATACGCAGGTTTCTTGTTAGCAACCCTCATACATGTTAATTTTGGCACAAAAAAATATAATCTCGATATTTCAAGCAGAGTTTACAGGTTTTTTTTTTCTCTAACTTCCTAAAGCTCGTACATAATGACTCCAACCATCAAAATGGAGTATAAAAGAGAGCCTTGGGGTGGAGGAAGAACGAAGCCAAGAAATGCATCCTTATGCTGGCATCTTGAATATTGTATTGCAAGTGCCATGTTTCCCTAGTGTCTAAGATTCTCCCCTCTACTTGGAAACCCTCGTTTCCAGAATTTGCATTCTCCTTATCTTGTCAGGAATAACACCTTTATCTTTCTTGGACCTGCTAGAGTGCAGAGTGTTGGAGGAACTCCTATACATATTCAACCTTGCGTGGAGGAACTTGGAGCCTAGTTCTGAGATCGTGTTTCATCTATTACAGGTTGTAACCAACCCCTTTTTATGTCATCAATAAAGGATCTCTCATTCTCGTCCAATTCTTTGTGTTAATTTATGATTCTAATGATATTATGTGTATACTATTTTGAATATAACATTGAATCGGAATTGATTACATCTAGTTAGTTAGTAGATAACTATTTTCTTGCAGTTGCATACTTCTTTGTCTACAGGACTTTCAGAAGGTTGTTGTGAAGAAATTCCATAGTGAAAGACATCAAGTGGGATCTACTTCAACACAGGATTCCATGTGCATTCTTCTTCCCTTTTTCTAAGAGTTAGTTATTATAGGTGGTTATTCCTAATTGATTGTTTAATTAGAGTCTGAGAGAAGTTTCCTTGGGTTCTGATTTGTTGTGGTTCTAACCCAAAAACCATAGGAAGTAAATTATCATAACAGAACTGGTGACTCCACTGGAGATTCTTGTTTTTTGGGTCGTTAAGGTTGCTTGTTAGTTGCATTTATTTTGAATCTTTTTATGTGTTTTGAACCTTAGTTTATCACTCTCTTGATTTCTCTGATCTTTTATGAGTCTTCTAGCCTTCCTCCCTCAAGTTTGAGGGGTTTATATTGGGTGTACGCGGGTTTACTTGATTATAATCGCATACATATGCAAATTTTATTGAACAAAGTCACGTACATGAGATTATATACGAGACCTATTGTGGAGAGAGTCACATACAGCCCCTAAAAGGTGTTTTTTTCACCATTTTTCAGCCTTTTTTTGTTGTTTGAGGGGTCATTTGGACTTCGTTTTGGCTGAAATTTTTTTTGGAAGTTGGTAGGTGGATAAAGTATAATATCTGATGAGAAAAACAAATATTTATATGCTTGTTTTCCTTAGTTTGATCTCTTGGATTTCACTTCTATAAGGCTAGTTTTGTTCTCGGGATCTCAGTTTTCTGGTCGTTGTTGTGGTCATTTTTGAAACTTGAGTTTGTATTTGAGTGTTGATATTGAGAGGGGGGGTGAATCAATATCAAGTATTTTTTATATTTTTACTTTCCAATCAAAAATATATCCAATAAAGAGTAAAAGAATAGATACACAATGCACAATAGATATATGTGTAAATCCACTTAATGTTTTTCTTATATTATAAAATATTTCATTCAAAGGAAGTTACAAATTACAATTTCTACAGCTCCAACTGGAAGGAGGATCTAGCCCCTTAATTTACATGATCCAACCTGAAGGAAGTTCCAACTCCCTATATTCTCCGGCACCAACCGGAAGGAGGCTACAACCCCCTTTCCTTGCACCTTCCTTCCACCCTTAAGTATAGAGCTATGAAATAATCAATTTTTCATAGTTACCATCAAACTAGAAACAACAATCACATAAACCTGGTCAAGAGTTCTTCAACACTGATCTGTTGCTCATACACCTTCTACAATTCTTTGCTTGTTGTTTAGATTACAGAGCTCCTCGCTTGACATATATTGGGAAACTAGTGGGGCCTCGCGTGACGAGGCAAGGTATACCCACGAGGGCCTCATAGGACATTCCTTGCTCAACTAGTGAGGGACTGCAAAATTAGGGCCTTTCAAAAAAAAACCTCCTCACGCCTGTAACTCTAACCTTCCTTGCACCTGCATCTCCTCATGTGCCTTCACAACTGAACTTGTTCTTAGAGATGATTAGCTTGGATGATTCAAATTAGAGGGTCTTCCATGTGTATTTATACCCTTTCAATCACTTCCTTTTCTGACATCAGGTCCGACCTATCATTTCTTGTTTTTCAATTCTTTTCTTTAATTGTCTGTAGGACCAACATGTAATTTATTGTTTCCCATTTACATGGTCATCTTCAAGAAGGCATATCTCCTCAACCGTGAGGAGCCACGTGGCATGCCACCAGTCATTGGAAACGACTTGATGAGGGATATCAATCCATGGAGGTTATACATGCATTTGCAATGTCCTTCATGCTCTTTTTCGTCAACCAATCATCGGGGCTTATGAACTTCTTCTAAGGTTGACATCAATGACAACCAATTTTCCAACATTGAGTTTAATAGTTCTATTTTGTGCTTTCCTCGGATTTTTCAAACATAAAAGGACAATTTTTTCTTTCTTTTAGCATATTTTGTTAGTTTTTTTCTAGTTAGGTCTCTTTCTTTATTTTCATTGTTTTGCATTGTTATTTGAAAAAGAAAAATATATTAGCATAGGATTTTGTTTTCTTCTCATCTTGAAATTGTTTCAAAAGAAAAATAAGAAATAAATCATTTTTTTTCTTCTTTTGTCTCTCTTGAAAGTTACATTGTGCATTTTGCATCAAGAAAGGAAAAAATTGCATTTCAAAGTTTGAAGGATTGTTCATGAATTTCTTCTTTTTGAAACTCTTTTTCATTGAAGAATTAGTGTAAAGTTGTATTTGCCAGTGTTCTTATAAGTTTCATTTTTGCAAGAGTCTCAAACAATATTAGTTGCACTTCCATACCCTTTGAGTAAAGAAAAAATGATAAAATGAACGCTAAATTTAAAATATACTAGACTTTGTTTCTAGGGTTCACAAACAAGTTGAGGGTTAGGGCCTTGGATTAGGATTGGAGAGATAATTCTCCAAGGATGATAAACAAACATAGAATTCTGAGCTAAGGAGAGTTCAAACCCAATTGTCATATAAGTATAGTTGGGAAGCTCCTCTAACATAGGAGTCAAACATGAGGTCATGTAAAGGAGATTCGAGGAGATAACCCCTCTGAAGCTTAACTGATCATAGTGGAGAGATAGTGTATTGGGGGGTTTGTCAGTGCCCTTACCTTGATGGGAGGCGTCGCTTTCAAGGCTTCAATCTTAGTTACCATTCCCATACATTCGATCACGACTATCGATTGTACCCCCGGAAGTTGATTGTGAGATAGTGACCTTAGTTTCTTTTCCTAGGGATCTCAGAGGTGATTACGGGGGGTTTCCCATGGTACCTAGGGAATATTTTGTATCACACTCTTCAGTACTATTGGAGGGTGCCCGTGAAGTGTGGGTACTTGCACCGAATAAGGCTGGTTAGTGGAGGTCGGGATAATTGCTTCTCACTCCTTCATTCATCAGTATCAAGACTTGATCAACCTGTTTCGGTATCTGGAAGGTCCCTTTACACTTTCTCATTTCTTTGGACTCGGGACCTTATCCACTTAGGCTGAAGTTTTGGAGAATTTGTTTGTCTGTGATGTTTATCTTAGGACTTTTTAGTGGAGTGTTTCTTTGTATAGTTGGCCTTAGTTTGTGTCAGTATCACTGCTTTTGGATCCTTGATTCAAGGTGGTCAACCAACTGCTCTGTTCATTGGGAAGGACCCCTGGTTTTGCTCTTGAAAGCGTGGAGATGCCTCCTAGAAGGCGTAGGTTTTTATACCACCAATTCACCAAAGTCAGTGTGTGTGACTTTTTCGAACATGAACAATCACTTAAGGGACGAACCTGTGCATAATAATTTCATGGAAAAAGTTCTTGAGGATACCAACCAAGGGACCCCTACCCAAAGGGATTCTCGTGCTTTTTCATTCTTTGGAAGCATTGGTGCCCCCTTGATGGGTACTTTGAACGTTCCTGGGATGAATGTTGGACTGTCATTTTGGTTTTGGACCACTCTAAATGTCCCCAATTCTCTTGATGCTTCTCAGATAAGCACCTTATGTCAGGGGCATCGTATGGATGTTGATCCTTCACCTTTTGCATTAGCAAAGTATACTCCTTATCCTTCTCCCTCTTCTGGTTAAAGTATGACTACTGGTAACCAGAATTCTAAAAGGAATAGGAAGAGGAATGACAAGAAGAAGTCACCAACCTCTACTAGTCACGTTGGAGATGTGTCGCCAGCCTCTTCTAGTCATGTTGGGGGCACGCACCCACCCTATGAAATTCATGATGGGTGAAAGAGTCCAGTCACTATGAATCATACTAGAGTTCAGCAACCAGTTTAGTCATGTTGGGAACACAAAACCAACCTCTACTAGTCATGTTGGAGATAGTTCAACAACCTCTGCGAGTCATGTTGAAGACCAGCACCCAACCTCTGCAAGTCATGTTGGGGGGGAAATTCCAGTCACTGCAAGTCATACTGGCATTCGTTCACAAACCTCTGTGATTCATGTTGGATATTTTTCACCAACCTCTGCAAGTCATGTTGGAGATCAACACCTAGCTGCTGCAAGTCATGTTGGGGGCATCCCACCGACCACTGCAAGTCTTGTTGGGGGAATTGATACAATTGAGAAGCCTAGACGTATAGGACGTAATCCAAATTTCCCTTGTAATCTTTGCAAAGGATATCACCTTAATCATTTGTGCCCTGATATTTTCGTGGTACGAAGAGCGTGGTCCTTGTCTGGAGGCCCTTCCATTATTGTGGCGTCCTCAGTTTCCCAAAAATATAATCATTCGTTGGTTGATGAAGTGGTTGTGTCGATGCAATGTTCATCCAATACCACTCTCATTTTGGGGGTTGATGCATCTATTCACCATGTTGTCTCGCATCCTTTTCAACCAATGGTTGAGGAAGTGGTCGCATCAATGCAATCTTCAGTTGATCCCACTCTTCTCTTGGAGAGTGACCAGTCTTCCAAAGTGGTCGAGTCGACGCAATATTTGGTCGATCCCACTCTTCTTCAGAGAGTGATGCATCTTTCAACTATGTATTTAACATTTCCAATTTCGTACCTTCTAAACAAGGGCGCATTCCACTCTCTTTGAGTGTGCTTCGTCCAAGTCATAGGATGGTTTCCTTTTATTGGAATGATCTTGTGGATCCTTGCCTTCCTTCTTCTGCACCTTTCCAGATAAGAATTTTGGTTGAATCTATGTTGAAAGCCATTCATCGATGTATTGTAGATGAAGGATCCTCTGCAAGTATTTAATCCTCCTCGACTTGGCAAGATTTGGGTTCTCCCAAGCTTGTGTTAGCTACTGGTGAGTTGTTGTCTTTCAACATAACACCTAGTGAATGTCTAAGGATTCTTCCTCAGTTTCCTATCACCTTAGGTTGGAAAATTGTTCCAGTCGATCTATAAGTGGTTCCAGGCCCTTTAGACTTTAATATGCTTCTTGGGCATGATTATGTATATGTGATGAATGTTGTGGTGTCTACACTCTTTCCTGTGATGTGTTTTCCTCACAACAAAAGCATTGTCACTATTGATCATATTTCATCTGATAATCACTATCCTAGTTTGATTTCAGCTCAAGTTTCCCCTTTGTGTGTTCCTAGTGTTCAAGTAGACTCTTCCCCACCATGGGTGAATTATGTGGTGTCTTATCCTCATTGTTCAATTTCTCCTGAGAAGGATCCTTTATAGTTGTGTTCACCTTCTCGAGACAAGGTATCATCAATTGATAAGGTGTTTTATCCAATGGGGGCATGGGATCCCTTGCTTCCCCCTATTGGCCCAAGTTATCTGGCATTTCCGCTTGAATCTCATCTTATTGTTTTTGAGACCTTGAGCCATGGTATTTGTTTGTTGTCGAGCCCCAATTTCATTGATGTTTAGTTTCCTTCAAATGGGGCTATCCTTGAAGCTATGATTATGTATTTCCAACTTCTTCCTGAACTAGAAACTTTACAGGTTGGTTACCAAAGAAACCCTTGGCCCGAGCCTAGCATTGGGCTCTACCTGGAGCACCACGATGCATAAGTCATAAGGTTGTGCATTTCTCTCTACATATTGTACTTTTAGGGTTTCTTGTTTTCAAGTTTTGTATCCCATAATACTTGTTTTTATCATAGGTTTTTATATTAGACTTATTAACTTCTGTGTGAGTGCTTTTGGTTTTATAAATAGGACTTTGAAGACATTTTTATTTGGTACCTTTTCTTCCATGTCGATCCGTTCTAATAGGTAATGATCTCAAAACTGGCATATAGGTTAGATTTTCCCCTTCGTGCATTCTTGCATTATCTGTTTCCTATTTTATTTTACCTTAGGATCGACCCCAATGAGTTGCGACATGGACCCTTCTTTGTTGTTTAGAAGTGTTGTAATTCACGTGAAAGAGCCTATCGTTCATGGGTGCCCTAGTTAGAACCTTGTTCGTAGTTTTGCACCCATGCTGAAATACTTTCATAGGCTCGGGAGCCTTGTTTAGTCCCTCAGTGACTTTGCGTTGAAGCGACATATCTTCTTCTCAATATCTTTTTGGCCAATACCTATGGGGCTCCCTCATTTATGTGTTAAGTTGTGTATGCATAGTATATTGACCACTTGCGCTTTTAGGGCCTAATGTCGGCTTCAACTTGTTGTTGTATAAACCAATTGTATGCATTCTGAAACAGTCACCAGCCCTGCATTTTTTTTCTTTTGCGACTTGATACCTTATCCCTAGAGGAAAATCCCATTAAGCATCCATATCCTGCATGTGTTTCCTTGCATCGAGCATAGGTATGTTCCTTGCACTTGGAACTAGTTTTCTCATCCACGTGCTCGTTTCCTCCATTGTACTATAGCATTATTTTATTCTTTTTCAGATTTTATAATATGAAAAAGACAAAAAAAATCAAAAAACAAAAAGAAGAATGGGAATGAGTCACTCTCTTTGTATGGTAACTACTTATGTTTCCCTTGAATAGAGAACAATATCATGGGTCCTTATCTCATCAATATGGGTTTAGTATGGATTTTGGATCCCCTTCCTCATTATTGAGATGAATCTCCTCCGGCTAGTTATTACTTCAGTCATATGGAGCGTCTGTTGACACCCCTTGTGTCGCAGACGTATCCCAGTTTATAGTCCATGTTGCCTAAGTCATATTTTGTGTCATGTTTATATTCAAGGGAAGTCAACTTGTGTCGACCATTCTACAGAAACCTTGTCTTTCCAAGTCGACCTTCATGTCGAAGTAAAATATTGCTCAGTATCACAAGTATCTTTGTATCCCACTCATGCTAGTATAGAAGGTCCCCATTGACTTCTTGTTGGCGGGTCTGCACTTATTGACTATGAAAATCTCTTAGAGTATTACCTAGAGTTTCACCCTGAGCCTATTTCCATTATTGCTAGGTAACCTTGTGCTCAGCAGATGACAAACCATCATTCGTCACTAACTGAGCAGTTTCCCTTATGTTCGAATTCAACAACAATCATCACACATAGGGATTCATGAGGTACCTTGGTTTCCATTTGATCCCATTGGTGGATTCCTCATCTTTGACAGTAGTCTACATCATTGGCTACTTTTCAGAGAGTCTTTGTCGTGTGCTATTCCATCTAGTGCATGTCAGAGTTGTACCTTGGTGTGGTCCTTACAATCTTTTTCAATTGAGTATTTCCAAATATTTGGCCTTCTGCTACAACTCATGTTGTATGATGGGGGACTCCTTAATGCCCTCATTCCATCAAATCTCTTCCTTTCTAATTCAGCACATCTTACTCTAGGATAGGGATCTAGAGTCATTTTTAGTACCATGGGGCTTGCAGTCATCAGTGGCATGTTCACTCACTATTGACAGTGGGAATACATCAATGTCTCATGATCAATAGATTCTATCAAGTGTACGACATCAGATCTTCTATTCACACTTGTTAGATTGTACTATGTACCTTGACAACCATTATCATCATCAGTGGGTTGTCTCACTTTTTTTGATGGCATACATCAATGATCGGTAATCAAACGATGTCTCATTTTGTTCAAATTCAACTCCTTTATTCACATAGTGCAGAATCATACCATGACCATTGGATTGAAGACTTCGAGTGAAGTACGAGCATCACCTCTTTTGTGCTCCTACCTGACTTATATTGATTTTACCACCGTCGATGACATTAGTACTTACAGAGGATTAGTTTGTTCACTTCCTTGGCTCTAGTTGTCCTCTAATTTGATCCTGAGATATATCTCCATTGTGTATCTATTCGTGGTTATGATCTACATTTACATGGATCCACTGCGTATTTCCTCGTGGCCATGATTGTTGATTTTATATATCACATGGATCAACTATGAATAGTTTTTGTGGCCATGGGCATCAGTTATATTTCTATCATTTAGGGATTCGCAGTGTAATTGATTGGCGACCATTTTCACCTCACACTCAAGCATGGGAATGTTTGACTTGAGAAGAGTATATCTTACTTGTTTATGTTGTAGGTAATGTTCTGGAACTAGTTTTCAACTACTCCTACCCAATGGCCCCTCCACTATCTCATGACTTTTGTAATGTATTTCGGCCAGCATTATCCCTTTTGACCTCACACATTAGGGAGCATCTATTATAGGGTCATTTTCCATTATACATGCATATGATGACTCATTGACCTATGTTACATCCCTTTTCCCACTTCTAGGACTTAAATCTCCTTTTTCCTCCTCAAAAACTTATTTAAAAACCCCATTTATCAAAGTGTATGTGACTTTCCTTAAAGAAACTCACATACATACGCGAGTTTCCCATTAGAAACCCACGTGCATGTTAATTTTGGCTCAAAAAAATATAATCCCGATATTTTGGGCGGAGTTAAGAAGTTTTTTTGTTCCCTAACTTCCTAAAGTCAATACATAACAACTCAAACCATCAAAATGGAGTATTAAATATATCCTTGGGATGGAGGAAGAATGAAGCCAAGAAATGCATCCTTATGCTGGCATTTTGAATATTTTCCTGCAAGTGCATTGTTTCGCTAGTGTCTGAAATTGTTCCCTCTGCTTGGAAACCCTTGTTTCCAAAATTTGCATTCTCCTTATCTTGTCAGGAATAACATCTTTGTCTTCCTTGGACCTGCTAGAGTACAGAGTGTTGGAGGCACTCCTATACATCTTCAACCTTGGGTGGAGGAACTTGATCCTAGTTCTGGGACCACACCACAATAGTTACAGGTTATAACCAAGCCCTTTTTCTGTCATCAATAAAGGATCTCTCATTCTCGTCCAATTCTTTGTGTTAATTTATGGTTCTGATGATATTATGTGTATATTATTTTGAATCTAACATTGAATATGAATTGATTACATCTATTTAGTTAGCATATAACTACTTTCTTGTTGTTGCATACTTCTTTGTCTGTAGGACTTTCAAAAGGTTGTTGTGAAGGAATTCCGTAGTGAAAGACATCAAGTGGGATCTACTTCAAACATAGGATTCTAGGTGCATTCTTCTTCCCTTTTTCTAAAATTTGGTTATTATAGGTGGTTATTATTGATTGATTGTTTAATTAGAGTTTGAGATAAGTTTCCTTGGGTTATAATCTGTTGTGGTTCTGACCCAAAAACCATAGGAAGTGAATTTTTGTAACAATATCTCCACTCTCCAGCCATGGTACTCCAAAATAGAGTGCATGACAAGAATGAATGGTAAGAATGATGAGAATGAGTATAATTACACTAATTCTCAAAAATGTATATGCATGTGTCTAACTTGACACTTGGCACACAAGGAACTAACATGTTCCCCACTTGTAATCCGTTCCCTTCCCTTGGAAACTTAGGATAACATAATTTTATATGACTTTAGGACTTAGTAATAATATTGTTTTATTACTAGGATTAAGTCCCTTTACTTAGCTCCTTATCCTTAAATTTTTAGCCCCCTTTCCCTCTCATGGAGTCCTAGCAATGATGTATTTTAATAATAATATGAATGATTACATATTACAATAATAAGCTCAAAATCCTTTTATCATCTAGGCTCTCCATCCCAATAATCACACAGGCACTATGGCCTATAATATCTTGGCTCAACAACCTATAAACATATGTACATTTACAACTATGGATCAACCTGGGGGTATTCCATTATCCTCTCCCTTATTTATGCATTGGACTCGGTTTATTATATTCCTTGTATATTTAAAATTCTTCAAAAATCTCCATGCTTTTTCTATTGAAGTTTGTTATCCTTCCTTTGCTCTCCTTTCCAAGCATCATATTTGTTGGTGCGTAAATATGTTCACTGTATATCTCACACTCATTTAAATGTCAATCCGGGATTCGTAATCGAAAGAGTCATTACACCATATGTGCCGAGAACAAGTAACCTATCTAAGTCTGTTGCATATAGGAAATAATTAATAACATAAAAATTCCATTTCTAAGATCTCTAAATTCTTTTAAATATCCTATGAACCTAAAAGAGAAAACTGATAATGAAACTCAGACAAACAGTCAATCAGAGAAATGTTGTCTCAGAGAAACAAGTCTATTCATGTTAGGCACTTGTATTGAAAAGATGAACTTTAAGAAGCTTGTCTCCTATAGCAATTAAAACAATCAACTCCAACCATTCTTGAAACAAAAACCAACTTCAACTTCATGTAATTCAATCAAACTAGCACAAGGGGAATTCAGTATCACTGAAAGACTTCATTACAGCACGTGAAGATGAAAGATAAAGTCTCTTGTTCCCTTGCGATACTACAATCATAAACTTAAAATATCGGTCTCACACTTCAAATTGCGAAATAGATATCTTCAACATCTGAGAATAAAATGTCTATTCGATATAACACTTGTTGTTACACACCAATCCAAAATAATGAACTCGATGCTCAATCCTGAGCATGAAATAAAGACAAATCACACACACACATTGTTGTAAACTACAAACACAAACACAGACAATGTATATAATGAGGTTTACCTTAGTTGGGGTGGTGGGCCCTTGCCGAACCAATAAGGAACCTCTTAAGGAGTTAACAGACTAAAACTTTCACTCACATCCAAGTATTGTCATAAAAGATCTTCTGTATTAATTCAACTGGTAAATTGGATCAACAGTCTTTTACTTCATACATGATGACGACAAGTATTGTTTGTTTCTTATCGTATATTTCTTAAATTCCTCTCTACACAGCATCCCTTATATAAGTTCGAGAAATTCCAATATTTATGGATAAACATTTATGGATAAACATTAAACAGTTCGGGAAATTCCAGAATTAAGATTTACATCGAATTTTGAGGAGTCGACTCCATCCTCATGACATGAAGTGCATGAGCGATGGAGTCTCTTGCAACTGGAGAACTAACTCGGATGCTTCTATCCAACTATCTTCTTGATATCTCCACCATTATCCAAGTCCAACTGGCGCATCTCGAAACAAAGGTTTTAGTACCGGATTGCACATAGTCGCAAGTCTGGTATCGGAATAGAACAGAGAAAGGAGTACCGGAATAGCGCACGTCTTGGTACCGGATCAAAACTATCTTCGGTATCGGAATGTATTCGGTACCGAATTACATGGTGTCTGGTAGTGCCAAATAGACTGCTCATAAATCAAATTATTAAAACTATACAAAATAAAACACTTTCAATCGAATTAATTAAAGAAAGTTAAACAAACATGCTTTAAATCACCAATTACCTCTTGTAGATATGACATAGCTATTAGGCATGTATTTTGGGAGGGAATAGTCCAGTATAGGTTTATAACAGAGGCAAAAAGACTTAGATAGAGGGTAAGATAGGGTATTATCTTATGGAAAAATGGAGACTCAACAATATTCATGTCTTCATACTTCATCTGGAATTATTTTTCTCTATTCCATAGATCTACTTCGGGCAAGGATTCATCTCATTGTAGCATCCTTGAGTTGCCTCTTCCTTGTTGCACTCACCCTCTCAGGCTCAAGCGTCCCTTCACTACTACACATTCCTTCAATGATCCATCTTACAAAGGCTTTTACACACAAGGAGAGCACCACCTCATTAATAGACTCCCACCAAGGGTTTACACTCTATGGAAATCATATAGCTATAGTATCCCAACAACAACCTTTCTTCTTGAAATTTTCAGCCTTAATAACCATCATCTCATATGTATCAGACACACATACAGTCAACATGAGATAATGTCATAGCAATTTCCTTTAGAAATTCAAATTGTTTTTATAAGGAAATTCATATTTTCCCCATGTATGAGATTCTATCTCAAAATTTCTTAGTTGTTACAGTAATAGACATTAGTTTTTATTATGCCTTTCAGTAATGCCACACTTGAGACCAATTTTCCTGCAATACTTCCATCTTGCATTCAGCCAAATGGATTATTAGTATTTCATATACAATATGTTTTTATTGCAATATTTGCAAAAGCTCATAAATTGATCTTAGAATTGTTTACACTTAACAATTCAATCACATCTAACCATCCATTTATTAGTTAGAACGAAATTATCATTCTCTGGGTATGCATTTTTAGCAATCAATTGTTCTCTCTTCTAAACATAATTATTTTCATCACTTTGTTCCCCTGGTAGATATTTTCCTGTAGTCAATATTCATGTGACTACTTTAGCCTGCAACTTCTTTTGTTGCAATATCTAATAGCTCCTGAAATGTTCTCAGCCTCGTGAATTAATAATGATTAAAATATTTTGGTTGTTAGCATATTCATTTGTGAATTATATCATGTATGCATGCATTCCTAAAAGACATTCCATAATGCCTTCAAGCATACACAACTCAACCTTAGCATGCATGAGTGAAAATCTACCACTTTTACATTTTCATGATTATTCATGCATACTATTCAATGCACCTTTGCATCGGCTTCAAATTTCCCTATATCTAAGCCATGTATCCCACCATGGTGAATTGGAAAATCTAGCCAATGCCTCAACACATCATCCATACACCTCCTATTACATGTTTAACCATTTGGATGCCTTCCTTTTCCACCCAAAAACTACACCAAGAATATAATTATATGGTTCCCTTTAGTGTTAGCAAAACGGCTGCAGTCCAAACATTAATTATAAGTAGGAATTTCATTGAATACTTGTGTGGAACTATAGCCTAAAAAACCATGTCATGGTCTCACACATGACTAGCTTTACTGGCATTTATCTCTATAACAGGGTCACACCCCTTTCTTGCTTCGTTTATTAATGTATAACTAACAAAATCATGACATGTTATTATGTCACATGAATGCATTGAAAATCTAAACAACTTTTATAATTATCCCAAGCCCCTGGCCTCTACCATACCAAATGGCATATCGTTCTTTTTAATGCATTCAAATTATACAATAAAATCATTTTATAAAATAAACTCTCAATGAGGTAATTCTTACCTGATTCCCTTCAGTAATTATGCAACATAAATACATAAAATTCATACATGCATAATTGCTTATTAAATGAATTTTATGCTACCTCATTAGTTGATAACAGTAGGAGCTTCCAGGCCTCCTTCACCAACTTCTTAATCAACACTTCAGATTCCTATTACTTCCTTCATATGGATGACTTCCATATGTTGCAACATCATCAGTGGCACTTTCATCCATGCAATAAACTCCCTCTTTCCTGACACAACAACCATCATTAGCAACATATATATATATATAT